>CAUYQG010033403.1:0-18351 GCA_963574415.1 Tarsius wallacei | reverse complement strand
TCCTTCCCCTGGCAGTTTCCCTCAACTGCCATTTCCACCCCCGCTCTCCTGGCGGTTTCCCACTACTGCCAATCCCTTTCTTATAGTATTATGATAATTGTTCAAGGTCCACTTATGAGTGAGAACATAAGGTACTCTGTTTCTTGTTTCTGTGATATATCACTGAGTATGATAAACTCTAAATCCATCCAAGTTGCTGTGAAGTTTATACGTTTGTCCTTCTTTATGACTGCATAATATTCCATTGTAAAATCTTCTGTTTTTAAAAATCTTCAAGAAGAAAATCATTATTTGGTCAGGATGTTTTTACTTATATATAAACTAATCTTTATGTACTTTATGTTTATCTTCTCTTATTCTATTATTTCTAGGAATGAGAGATAATTTCCCCATAGTTGTGTTCTGTGTAAGAATTCTTTATATACTTGCTGAAGGATCATTCATTCAGCAATTATTTGCTTATCATTTACCATCAGTCCAAGATGTTAGACACCTACCATCTGTCCTATCTATGCATGGGACTGGGCCTACAAACCTAAAGAATAGCTGTTCCTAGGAAGCTAACAGTTTAGTGAAGGTGACCAACATGTAAACAAAGTCAAATATAATCTGAAATTTCCAGGTCATAATGGCGAAATAAAGCTACACTCAGAATTTCTCATCACCAGCAATTAACAACAACAACAAAAAAAAAGACAAAAATTAGGAAAACCAACAGTTTGTCAGTAGCAACCAAAAAAGAAAAGGAAATTCTGTCTTATGCCCTTATCTTCAAAAATGGCAGAAATGTCCTCACCTAGGTTCCTTAGAAAACAGAACCTGAGATAAAGCTTATCTGATAGAGATTTTGTTGGAGAAAGACAAGCAGGACTAAGGCCGGAAGGGTAAGGACTGGAGGAAATGAGGTTGGGAAGGAAGGAAAGCAAATACAAGGGGATATTTTACTTAATTAACCAGAGCTTTGCAAGAAAATGCAATCACTTGCTCAATCGTCTTAATTTTTGTCAATGTGGGAGTGTGAAATGCCAGTGTGTTATGTATTGAATTTGCATATCTGTGATTATAAATGAAACTAAGCATTTTTTTTCACTTTGTCTGCTTTTCAGGTTTTATTAACCAGTTCCAGGGTTTTCCCCATTTTTCTATTGATGTGTGAAACTTATTGAACTAGTTTTTTCAGTTTTATGTGTCACAAATATCTCTAATAATTTCTGGCTTCTTTTTACTCTTTTAGTATCTTTTGGGGAACACAAGTTCAACACTAAAATATCATCGAACTTATTTATCATTTTCTTTATCAATTTGTAACTTAAAAATATTTTTGAATTTTGTGGTCATAAAGATATATTATTTAAAAAATATTTCATAATTTTGCCCTTGCACATTTAGGCCTTTAATTCACTTGGAGTTGATTTTGAACAGAATTGGGTAACAGTCTAGCTTCATTTTTTCTTCATATGGAGAAATAATTGTCCCAGAAACAATAAGAAGTCTATTCTTTCCCCTCATGGTGGACACAACTTACTTCTTATGATACATATCTATGTATACTATGCGTTGCTTCTAGACTACTTTTTCTGTTCATTGGCTCATTTTTCTTTCCCTTCACCAGTCTGACACTGCCTTAGTTTCTACTGATTTATAATAAGCCTTGAAATAAGGTGGGAAATAGGTCTTTCCACTTTGACCTTCTTTAAGAGTGTTTTAGCTGTTGTTGCCATTAAATCCATAGATCAATGTGGAAAGAATATTTTTAATACAGAGCTCCCAGCGATATGGTATGTCCACCCCATATGTGTCTTTTTAAATTACTTTTAATAAAAATTTTCTAATGTCTTTATGAAGTTTTAGATTTATTTGATTAACTTTATTTCTAGGTTTTCTATATCTTTAATGCTATTTTAGATGCCCACTTTTAAATCATTTTACTTATTATTTTTTGCTGATTTATGGAATGTAATTATTTGCATTTATATATTGATTTTTTTATTTGGAAAATTTTCTATACTCTCATATTAATTCTCATATTTTATCTGTTGATATTTTAGGATATTCTTTGCAAACATATCATGTGTGAATTATTAATAAATTGTTTCCCATTGTAATTCTTTCACCTTTGATTTCTTTTGCCTTGATTTACTGCTAGTGAGAACTCTATCCAGTACAGATTGAACAGAAATGGTGACAGCAGACACCCTCTTGTTCCCAATCTCAGTGAAGTGTTTCAAAATTATGTATGAAATGGAATATAGGCATTTTTTGTAGCTAACCTTAAGAAACTTTCATTTTGGTACTGTTTAACTAAGAGATTTTTGTAATCAATAATGAAGTTGAATTTTATCAGACCCTTTTAATATATCTGTTGAGATGATTATATTCTTCTTTTAAAGTATGTTAACATGTGAATTATATTCTCCGATTTCTCTAAAGATAAATTAATTTTTTATTTCTGAGACAAACCCACTTTGGTCTTGATACTAATATCCAACTATGTCTCAAATTCAAAATACAGTTTAAAATTTTTGTCATGTCAATGTAACACTGTTTTCATTAATTACAAAAGACATTCAATGTCCCCAAAGAGCTCATAGATGTGAGTACAACCTCCATATAAACAGACAAATAAAATACATGGATATTTAAATTATGTTAAGAATGCATATTTATTGTATTTCATTCTTAGGTATCACAGGTAGACTTTTGGCTGAGAAAACATTATGTCCTGATTCCATGACATACCTGGGATATCATTACAATACACATTCTCTATATGGTTGGTCACAAGCAGCATCTACCTTCTAGTGAGTAGTTTATAAATCTTGTTGAAATGTTTTATATGTTTTAATAACCACAAATTGTTATTAAAATATCCCTTAAGAAATAGGGAAAATCATTTTATAGCAGATTTTATATTTCATTATATTGTTTCTTAATTTTTTAAGGGCTAGTACATAATCTTCCCCCTCTAAGGTTTTATCTTGCTGATTTATTACCTTTAGTAAATGTTCTCACTAAATTTTACAAGTATTTTAAACAACCTATTACAATAGCACAAAAGCAGAGTAAAATGGCCTTAGGAGAAGCATAAAAACTTGTATAAGACAGCCAAAGACAAAAATCTTGATTTCAGATACATGTTAGAGGAAACAGAATTTGGGGATAATTTTATAATGTAAGATATAATTGCTGACAAAATTTACGGTTTTTAAGGTATATGTGCACTAATGTTGCCTCTATCTTACTTTGATTAATGACCTCTTATACCATTAGCTCTAAATAGAGCCAGTTTTGAGCCTGGTTAAATACGGACATGCAAAGTCCCTGTCACTAGAGTCATAAGTCGGAATTTTTACCTGCTATTACACTAAGTACAATACTTCCCAAACTTGGCAGACAAAACCTCTTCTCTCCTGGAGATAACAATCCCAGATTTTGAACCTTCTCAGTGACCACCGAACTCATGCTTTTCCTCTCATGAGGGTTTGTTCTGTTCCAATATTTTTATCTTTTCCTGTGTGTGTCTATTAGGAGTCTCTCCTGGTCTGCATTAAGAAATATAGGTTTATGGGCTAAGGTTTAAGACACTGTGCTTGCATTTACTGTATTCTTGTCTATTAAAGCAGGTGTTCATTCCAATTCATTACAGTACTTTGACAGGTTGTCATAAATATGGGCAAAATATATATGATTGATAGAATCAGGATGTCTGATTTATAGAGTAAGTTCTCCAAAGTACTGGTTTTAAGGTATGAGAATCAAGATAGAACAGATTATTTTGGTCATATACAAGTGTATTCCATTTTTATGTTTTGAAATAGAGCTCATTTTTTTTAAGGGCTATAAGTTCAGGAAACTTAATGAAATTTGTTTGGTGAAAATGATAGAAAATTACAGAACTAAAGGCGAACACGTGTCATTTAACCAGGCTCTACAACTGAAAAATTCTTAGGTTTTGATTTGACTAAAAACAAAATGAATAAACTTATAAAGTAATCTTGATGGGCAGAGTTCTGAATATATATTTTAAAAATATGGCTAATTAAATAATCTGTCAAAATTATTCTTGTTTTTTATAAAAAATGTACTTTTAAATATAAAAATAACAATATATTTAAAAATGGAATCATATGTCACTGCTATAAAACAGAAGTTAAGTGGTTTTTAACTATTTCAAATTCATTTATTCTATTTTATTTTATCTAAAAAATAGAGTCAGAGTCTCATTCTGTTGTCCAGGCTGGAGTACAGTAGAATGCTCACAGCCTCTGCAGCCTCAACCCACTGGGCTCTGGTGATTCTTCTGCCTCAGCTTTCCAAGTAGCTGGAACTACAGGTGCACACCACCATGCCCAGCTAATTTTTAAATTTATTGTATAGATGAGGTCTCGCCATGTTGCCCAGGTTTGTCACCTCTGCCACTCAAAGTGCTGGGACTATAGGCGTGAGCCACCATTCTTGACTTCATTTATCCTATTTTTAAAAGGATTTTAAATTTCTATTAATAAGGCAAGGAATTAGTTCATGAGACTTTAGAATGTACCACTCACAACTAGCTTACCCAAAAATCTCCTAGTTGTGTCAAACTCATAAAGGAGTGTAGGCAAGAAGGTGAATGGGGTGGAGAGGGAGAAAGGGAGGAGGAAATTTAAACACGTGTTCCTCTTCATTATTGAGAGTTATATTTCTGGATTTTTCATATACCAGCGAAAAAATGAACATGACTGCCAAAGTCAGAACTTAATGAAATTCAAACAATGAAAATTACTTCCCAAAAGACATAAACATAGTTTTAAGTAGAAGCATTAGCAAAATTCACCTTAAGAAGGCAATAGGAGTGTTCACCAAATTTATTAGTGGAGTTTCTATCACTTAATTTAATCTAACAACCAATTCAACTTTTTTTTTTCTCATTATTTTACTCTTGAGAGACAAAATAATTGGTCCTGGAGTTCTGGGTAAATAATGGCTAAAACTGAGATTCAAGTTGTTTAACTAGGGTGAAGCAGATTTGGGTCTGTAATTGCTTGGCACAATTTATGCCTTAAGTGCTAGCTGTTGTGAAAAATATATATTCTTTTAAATATTACAACAACCCTGTGAAGTTAAGTATTATTAGTTTCATGTAATAGTAGTGAAGTAACATGCTCAAAGTTATAAATATTTTACATGGAAGAGATAATGGAGTTTCAACTACATCTATTAGCTTAAAATGCTCACTTCAATTTATTCTTGATGTATAGGTTTGATTTTAAAACAGCTAAATATATGTTAATTCAAACAAAAAATAACCAAAGCAAAAACTTCCAATAATGCTACTAAAATGCACAAGTATCCTTTTTTTAATACACATGTAAGGTTTCACTAGGCAAATATAATCAATTATCAAAAGAAAATTACAAGGATTTCTATCCTTAGTATAAAAACCAACATGGCTTCTGTATTAGAACCACATATAATTTTTTTATATGATGATGTCCAGGACCCAATCCTAGATAGTTTGACTTAATTGATCAGGAAAGGAGCCTTGGCATTGTTTTGTTTTGATTTAAAGCTTCTAGAAGGTTCTACGATATAGCCATGGTCGAGAAACCTTAAACTATAAGATAACTTACAGGAAGAGTTGAGTGTAAGTAAATTTGGTCTGCATGCTTAGCACTGGCTTTAGCATAAAATGTATGTAATAGTGTATATATGATCATTTTTCTTTTAAACTCACTTTATTCCCCCCACTTCAAGTTTACATAGATTTATACCTTTGATAAAATATTTGAATTACATGAATATTAAGAAATTGTTCATATATTTTAATATCTTTTTTTTTCAGTAAACAGAAAAATCAGTTTAAAATAATACTAAAGTTTTTCTGGTGCTTTCTCCAGTGCTTCTCAGAATGCTACAGGAAAGCGAGCATTTGTTTTGAGTCATTCAACATTTGTTGGGAGTGGGAAATACACTGGCCATTGGCTGGGTGATAACTTTTCACGTTGGAGAGACATGCATATGTCAATCATTGGAATGCTGGAATTTAATCTCTTTGGGATTCCATATGTAAGTTTTAAAATTAGCAATCAATTATTTTAAGGCTTATATGTTGATTAATATTATCTGGGGGTGCCAAATCTACTTCCCTGAAGATAAAACTCAGTTGTTTTCAAGACATTGCTAATAATACACTTTATTTAGTCACTATAGAAATTCTCTTAACCTATGTCGATCTCAGGAGTACCATATCTTTCTTATATTTTTCTGTTTACCTTAAGTCATTAAAACACTTGGTCATGGTAAAAATCAGAGAAGCTAATTTCCTCTGCCACTCATTTCTCTCCCTGCCCCATCCATGACTCCCCTACAACCTATTATTATGAGCCTTATGGGTAATGGAGCAGGGGAAGGAACAGACAATTTGGAAAGAGGGTTAGAAAATTTGCTCCAGGGGTTTCTCCATCTCCAATGAAGGGAGGAAGTGAAATTAAACCAACAAAACAGTATCCTTTACCTGAGCCCTAATCATAAAGAAACAATTTAGCTACTAAAAAATTGGCTTTCATGTTAACAAATAAGCAAGTTTTTTTGTAGCAGTTTTCCCATATCCCAATGACTTTTTAAAAGAAAAAAAATGGAGACTATTTGCTTTATTTTGGAAATCGTCAAATAAAACTCAAATTTAGTGAGAATTGCATTTGTTGTTTACGTGATGGATTATTAGCTACATTCAAAGAAGAATTGCTAGAGAAATATTGAAAAGGAATTGTGTAGCCTTAAAGTGTGTCTGAATCAGAAACTGACAGAGCAAAACTTTTAACATAAGTAACTTCAGAGAAAGAATATGACCTGTTCTTTCTCCAGTGAAGGTCTACAGTTTAATGGAGTATGTAATGCAAACTTTGTGGTTTGGGGAATTAACACTGTTATGGCAGCTAACATGTTTTATGACTCTATGCTTTACTTAGTCATGACTTTTTAACCTACAAGTTTTGACATTAACCAAAGCCTTGGGGTTAAAGGTTATATTTCCAAGAACTCTGAAATAAAACAATTTGAGAACTGGGAGAGTCCACTATTAGATGTCAGAAAGCAAAGTATGTCTAATTTATGATTTAAAAGGAGAGCATAGTTAGGTGCAATAATCCTGTGCCCTTTTGTCTCACCCTGAGTACTCAGCCACTAAAGCTCTTGGATTAACTAAATGCACTGTGAAAGTTCTGTGTCTTTTAACTTATATTGAGACAGGAAATGTACGGCACTGCTCTTGAAAATAAGCATTGTTAAGGTACAAATTTTCCCCCAGATTGGAGCGGATATATGTGGGTTTAATGAAGAGACAACTTACGAACTTTGCTTGCGGTGGATGCAACTTGGGGCCTTTTATCCTTTTTCCAGAAACAATAATGCGGTTGGAAATAAGGCAAGTGACAGCCAATTTAAAATAACTGCTATATTTAGTGTTAATCTGTAATTAGAAACAGGATTAGAAAAATAAATATATATAAAATCATAAAGGCATACATAAAAGTCAAACTGTTTTTTAATGCAGCTTTCAAAAATAGTGATTGTTTTTTAAAGAATCTGCATGTTATAGATTTTTATCAAGAACTGTGAGAGAGAATGCCAAGAAATACATGTTGGAGAAATAGCTTTTCTAAAATTGTTCTTGAAAATGCATTGCTTATAATTTCTAAGAAAGGAAGCATATTGAATCATTTAAAATAACCTATGAGCAAACTTTCTCCTTATAATACAAAGTAGTAGTAGAAAAATGTATAATATTTGAAAGTATTCTTAGTAGTTCAGTAATTGACCAATTTACAAGTCTTTGTTTTGATGGCAGGCAGATTACAGTGTGAACTAGTCTAGGATTCTCTCTTCAGACTGAAAGCAGAAAGCAGAATCATTCCTCAGTCAAATGATTGTGAAGTCACCCTCTCTTTTGAGGAAAATTTTGAAAAAAATCCAAACAATTTCTAGATTTATTTGAAACGTCGTTGGTAGCTGGGTGTGCAGACTATACACTACACACACACTACAATATGTAAACTTTATAAATGCATTTAATTGAGAGAACTCCTTAATTGCCTACCGTGGTTAAGAAGACTTTCAAGTAGAGAGAAATAATATTCCAAAATTGCCTCTCCCTAAACCTCCCCCCACAAAATGCTTTAAATATTTACAATTTAAATAATATGTATATTGCTTAATATAAAATGTTTTTCTTTAATAGGAGCAGGACCCTGGGATGTTTGGAGAAGAGTTTGCTGCAATTTCTCGTTCTGTATTAAGGATTAGATACTTATTGCTGCCTTACTTATACACCCTCTTCTACTATTCTCATATCAGTGGACATACAGTGGTCCGAGGATTGATGCATGAGTAAATAACACTTTAATAATTGTTCTGGTATTAGATTCTCTACCACTTAGATTCCACAAGTCTGAATTTTTCTACTAAGGCTATTATTTTGGAGATTAAAATAAAAGACAAATATGTTCTCCCTCTTCTGACTATGATAAGAAATAATTTACAAATTTGAAGAATTTTGTCAAGAAAATACATTTCAATCAATTCTCAAAAAGTGAAGACTATGTTTTACTGTCTAAGTAGTGTGGAATATAAAAAAAGGATAAAACACGGTCCTTCTTGGTAGAGAATTGGGAAGATTACAGCTAACAGATTTGAAAGAATTTGAGTATAATATAGAACATTATATAAATGTCCTGATTGTGTCATAAAGTGTAAAAATTCAAAGAAAAGCAAAGTCAACATGAAATGAAACAGAGACAGTTTTGTGAAGGAGGTGGGATTAATGTTTGAGTCTTGAAAAATGTATAGGATGCAAAAAGGAACAACAATAAAAACATAGATACCTCCTCCCCTACCTTGGGGAGGTGAATCATCTCTTTCTCTATCTCTCTAGAGTTTGCTTTCTAAATAAACTATATTTTCTAATCTAAAAAAATAGATAATTTGATTACTCAACACTGTTTTGACCTTAGTTTTAATACACAATTATCTTTTGGTCAGAGAAGACAACTAATGCTGATAACTTCACTTTATGACTAGATTTTTATTCCTAAAACACTACTTTTACCCTAAACCTTTCCGTGTTCTTACCTTTTAAGTCTTTCTTGTATTGATCACTATGAACTAATGGTGGTTGAATAAGACTTTAGTTATTTATACAAATATATTAATTTTTCACCCTAAAAATCTAGGTTTACATCAGATCCCCAGGCTCATGAAATTGACAAAGCATTTCTTTGGGGGCCAGCTTTAATGATTGCTCCAGTTCTCGAAGAAGTAAGTACTAGAATTTTATATCATCACGATATAGTTATTTACAGCAGTTTACATAGATGCCACTTTATACTTACAACCAGTCTAGGCTTACCACATTACCGTATTTTTCTTACAATATTTTTGTTTTTATATTTGAAAACAATGTGTTTGTCTATTTTACCTCCTATAAATTATACTTCACATCAAATAAATCTGAACAAAACTAAAAGATATATTGCTGCTAGTCATAAATTCTGATATTTGACTCAAGATATTTCACAGAGGTAGAACATCGACCCCCAAAACATATGCTACATTAAAAAGAATGGAGGCAGAAGTCACTTTCACTAATACCAATGTGATAGAAAGAAAGCCTGTTTTAAGAACAACAGTAGTTTCATGTAGCCTTTTCTAAACAAAGCTCAAATTTTTGATTTAATTTTTTTCTTCTCCAAATCATTGTCTTACCTATACTTTAGACACAAAAGAAGGTATAGGGCTTGCTAGGTCACAAAACAAGTATTAACAAATTTCAGAAGACTAAAATCATACCAAGTATCTTATTCAACTACAGTGGAATGAAACTATAAATCAATAGCAGAAGGAAAACTGGAAAATTTAAAATATGTAAAAAATGTAAAATATGTAAAAAAATATTTAAAATATGTAAATAACACATTTTTGAGCAACCAACAGATCAAAGAAAAGTCATAGGGAAAATTAGAAAATATCTTAAAATATGACATGATTTCAATTTTCTTAAATTTGTTAATTATTTAACCTAATATGGGATATGTCCTGAAGAATGTTTCACGTATGTTTGAGAAGAGTGTGTATTCTACAGTTATTGGTAAAAAGTTTGGTATATGTCTGTTAGGTACACTTAATCTATAGTGTTGTTCAAATCCTCTGTTTCTTTGTTGGTTTTCTGTTTAATTGTTCTATTTATTATTGAAAGTGGGGTATTGAAGTCTTCTACTATTGTTATTTGCTATCTATTTATTCCTTCAGTTTTGTCAATGTTTGCTTTATTTATTTAGGTGCTCTGATCATGGATACATATATATCTAAAGTGTTATATCTTCCTGAATTGACTTTTAAAAATTATATAATGTTCTTCTTTGTCTCTTACGGTAAATTATTGCCACCTCTGCTCTCTTTTGATTCCATTTGTGTGGGATATCTTTTTGTATTCCTTAACTTTCAATCTTTGTGTGTCCTTGAATCTAAAGTAAGTCTCTCGTAGATATAGTTGGGTCCTATTTATTTATCCATTTGGTATCTTATGCCTTCTGATTGAGGAATTTAATCTATTTACATTTAAAGTAATTATTGTTAGGAAAAGATTTATTATTGATATTTTGTTAATTGTGTTTTGTTTGTCTTATAGTTATTTTATCCCTCTTTTTCTCTCTTACTATCTTCCTTTGTGTTTCACTGATTTTTTTTTCATAGTGATTAAAAAAATTCTTTTGTATCTCCCTGTCTCTCCCTCTCTCTCCTTCTTTTGTTACTTCTGTAGGTATTTTTCTTTTGGTTACCATAGGGCTCACATAAAATATCTTACAGTTATCATAGTCTATTTTAAGCTAAGACCCTAACTTCATTCACATATAGAACTGCATTTTAATTACTTTCCACCTACACTTCATGTTATTGATATCACAGTTTACATCCATTTATAGTGTGTATCTATAAACATATTTCTAGTTGTAGTTATTTAAAAACTTTTGTCTTTTGATCATTATATGAAAATTAAAAGTGATTTACCCAACACCATTACAATAATACAATTTTTTATATTTGTCTATGTATTTACCTTTACCAGCAAGTTTTTTACTTTCTTATGCTATTATGTTGCTGTTCAATGTTCTTTTATATCAACTTGAAGAACTCCCTTAATCATTTCTTGTAAAGTAGACTTAGTGGTGGTGAACTCCCTACCTTTTGTTTATATGGGAGTTCCTTTATTTTCTGAAGAACAGTTTTGCTGGATATAGTGTTCTTTATTAGCAGGGTTTTTTTCTTTCAGTAGTTTAAACATATCATTCCACTCTTTTTTGGCCTGTGAGTCTCCTGCTAAAAAAATCTGCTAATAATTTTATACATGTTCCTTTGTATGTGACAAGTTGCTTTTCTCTTGCTGCTCTCAAAATTCTCTTTCTTTGATTTTTGACAATTAGATTATAATGTGTCATGGCATAGATTTCTTTAGATTCATCTTATTTAGGATTCTTCAGGCCTCCTGGATCTAGATGTCTCTTTCCTTTCCCAAATGGGAAGTTTTGTTTCTTTGACTCTGCTTTCTGGTCCTTTCTCTATCTCGCTTCTTCTAAGACTCACATCATACATATATTGGTTTTCTTGGTTATATCCCATAAGTCTCTGAAGTTTTTCTTACTCTTTTTCTTGTTGTTTTCTCATTGCTCCTCTGAATAAATTATTTACAATGACCTGTCTTCAAGTTCACTGATTCTTTCTTCTGTTTGATTTTATCTGCTGTTGAACTCTTTAGTGAAATTTCAGTTCAGTTCTTATGTTCTTTAGCTTTATTTTTTCTGTTTGGCACTTATTATATTTTCTATTTCTTTGTGGAAATTATCACTGTGTTCATGCACTGCTTTCCTGACCTCAGTGAGTTTCTTTATAATGGTTATTTTAAATCTCTGTCAGGCAGATTAACTGATTTATTAGGGTTGGTTTCTGGAAATTTATCTTGTTCTTTAGAACATATTTTTCTGTTTCTTCATTTTTCTTGACTTTCTGAATTGGTGTCTGCACATTAGACAAAACAGCTGCCTCTTTTAGTCTTCATGTAACTTGCCTTGTACAGGAGAAGACTCTCAACACTCAGCCTGGTCAGTGATTCCAGTGGCATCTCTAACTTTTATGCTGTTATAAAAAGACAAACACGATTTTTCTACTTAGGATTTTCCCCCATAACAACTAATTCTCCTGTTCTCAGTGACGCTGACTGAGTGTCCTAAATTCTAACTGCCTAGAGTTAATGCCAGACTGACAGGTAAGGAACTCAGAACCATAGGACTGCCTTCCACTTCAGATGCTAAGTGCAAGTCTAGGGCTCTTATACTTATGACTGACTGACTACAAATCAGGGGTTCACAAGATCCCCTCCTGGGAGGTTCACAAAACTCAAGAAAAGTTTTACTAACGTTTACCAAGTAGTAAAGACTACTACTAAGGAACAGCCAAATGGAAGAGATGCGTCAGGCATTCTAATTATGTGATTCCTTCAGCATTCCATGTGAGGTGAAACAGGAACCCAAACCTGGGAGGCAGTTTTCCAAAAAACCAGGGAAGTTGGATACATGCTCTGTTTTCTCTGTCCCTTAAGAAAGACTCTGTGGGCTGAGGCTATCTCCCTTGACCCTGAGCTGTGCCAGCTTAGGGGAAGGGCTAGACTCAGGTAAAATAAAGTAGCTGGTTTTAATTATTTTAAGGTGGCTGTTCTTTGTTTTGTGCTTATTTGGGGTACTGAAAACTGCTTAACTGGAATCTGGATTTCTTAGAAAAGTATTCAGGTCCAGATATCACAGTAAAATTAGTGTTTGAGGGAAATCAAAGACTGGAACTCCACCTTCTTGCTGATATCTGGTTTAATTTAATACTTTTATCTGATCTTTTAATGCTAACAACTTATATTTATATAGAGCTTACAATTTTGCAAAGCAACTTTATACAAGTTACCTCATTAGTTTATATAAAAATCCTGCTAAATCATGTTGCTACCTTATGTTACCAGATTAAATTTCTCCTCTTCCTAGTATCTTCTACTTCTTCAGATATGATCCTATTCTAGAGGATTCTTTGTCTAGTCTAATTCAATTTTCTGAAAAGTATTTTTCTCTTGATATCAAAACAGTTGTTTATGACTTTAAATATTATTAGCACAAATATAGAAAGTCAAATGAATATTATTGTGAATACCTCAACACTGGTTGAGAAATATAATTTTGTCATTCATCTCCAAAGCCTGCACATGCCTTACTGTAATGAGTGTTCTTCATGACCCACATATCCAACCTTCAGAAGTAATCACTGTGGACTTACCAAACAGTGCTGAAGCCACAATACCAGAAATTATCCCTCTTCAGTCCATCAGCATCCATCAACAATTATTTTTGCCTCCAAAAAATATCTGGAATCTCCCAAATTCTCTCTATCTTTATTCTTACTATTTGACTTAAAACTTCATCATTTCCTCTCTAAACTACTGCAAGTCTCCACCTAGTCTGTCATGTTTTCCATCCACCAACCTAAATCCAGCTTTTTCTATTCTACTTACATCTACAGTGATACTCTGAGATTGTAAGTTATATCAGGCTTCCAATGGCTTCCCCTTGTACCTTCCATGGCCTATAATGAAGGTCCTACAAGGCCACTGCTTCTCTTCACTCCCAACTTCAGCCCAAACTGGGCTTCCTCCTGCCTACTCATCTCCAGCCACACTGACTATTTTCAGGACTTGTAACAAATCAAGACCTTTCACAGTTTAGTTTATTTTGCCTTTGATGTTCTCTGTATCTTTGTACTTTATTCTCATCTTCCAAATATTAGTTAAAGTATTACCCCTAGAGAAGGTATCTCTGACCATCCTAGTTAAGTAAGGTTCTTTGTTATTCCTTGCTCCCTTAATGTTTTGTTAGTATATATTTTTTGTTTGTATATTTTGACAATTGCCACTGAGCTAAAATGTCACAAAGTAATTGCACGGTTGGTAATAAAATATAATTATATTGTTGTTAGACATTAATATTTTGAAATAGAGCAAACCCAATTAGGATTTCATAAAACATTGTGAAAATTTTACATGAAAATACCATAGTCTAGATATAAAATATATTTTCTGATAGAATATGAATGTTTCATGTAAATTCTCTAGCTCTGCTGAATAACCATGTAAAAAATGACTAACTCTTGGTTTTAATGCTAAATAATATAAGATTCAATATCTATGTGACCTAATGCATTTTAACTGGAATATTTTAGTTCAATGAAGTGTTTTTAAAAGTCAAACATTTTCTTTTTTCTAAAGGGTGCCAAATCTGTGTACGTGTATTTTCCTGAAGCAACTTGGTTTGACTTTTACACTGTATGTATTATAGACATTTTATTAAAAAATTAATGTAAATTCATTAACTCACAGTTTATATTGTATCTTTTTTATTGTTTTTATATGACTTCTAGAGCCTTGGTCTGTATAATTCTGATGACCTGGTTCTGCATGAAGCTCCTTGTTTAGAAGTATGTGTTTTTTTCAGAATGATGAAATTGGTCTAATGTAGAACAGCAAATATTTAAGATGAAGAGCACATTTTTAGAAGCAGAGTGGACTTATTTTATACAAACATTGAAATTCTTAAGAACAAATGAATCGCCACAGTGATTGTTTCTTTATAGCAGAGTTGAGATTACTTATGGTCCACCCATGAGACAGGTATTTTATCTTGTAAAAAACAGAAATCCATTCAGAGTAGTTCGAGCTGAAGTTTATAGTAAGGATATATGTGAACTGACAAAAGAAAGCTCATGGAAATCCAAGAACAGCAACTATGATAGCACTGGATTCCATGGAGAAACTTAGAGTTTCATAGCAAGATTTTGTGAAAGTTCAGCCCCATGTTGTCCCATTCTGAAGACTCAGTATTCCATGGGACTGTTTTTGTTTTACTAATAACAGGCTTCTAAAGGGGCCTCAGCTTGTCATGGACTCTGGGGCTAGCAAGAGACTTGTATAGTTATATATCTTTTGTGCTTCTATGATAAGCGTTACATTCTTTTCATGTTTTATGGTTCAAATTCCCCCAAAATATAATTTTTTGATCCAATACATCTTTATAATCCAAGCTATACCTAGTCTCCTAGGCAATGAGACCTATGGTTCTGAAGACAATGAGGGAGGGAGGTAGAATGTAAGGGGAGGCAGTATGACATCTCTACTGTAGAGCAGTTATTTTAACCAATGAGTTCATTTCCCCCATTCTATGAGTATGTTTTGATGAGGAGTGGCTGATCTTACCCAGAAAATTTTAAATAAGTTTTTGTGGAAACAAGTTTTGACTATTAACATAGAACTAATCCCAAATTGGAAGAAAGAATATGCAATCTATTTAAAAATTATCAGTTAGTTATGAGTAGGGAAAGTGGTATTAAAAATTCCTTATTCTAAAGGTACATTATTATAGTATCCTAAGCAATTAAATCCATGGCTTTCAAACAATATTGTGCAGAGGTGCTTCATATATTTTCATAAATAATAGCACTAAATCTCATTTTTTAATACAAATGAAATTTTAAAAAGAGTAAAATAAAAATGTTTACACAAAAGCATTAAATTTGAACACTTTTTAGCAAACAAATATGGTTATAAAGTTAAACTTTAAAAATAAGTATATACTAATAAATACTACTATTTGTGTTTTACATTTTGAAGTTTATGTAAGTTTTTTTTTAAGCCATAAATTGGACATTTTAAGTCACCCTTCCTGTTAGTGAATCCCATGGATATTTTGTTGAATTTAAATGGAAGTTTGAATTTCAACTTCCCACATCTCCTGAAATGTATTATTGTTAACAGTTATGTAATTGGAGCAGTTAACTTTGGCTTGTTCTATGCTAGGGGAGTCAAATACCACCTTGTTGGCAGAAGAAGTTTGTTGAAGTTCCTGCTCCTCTAAATGTAATTCCTCTTTTCATTCGTGGAGGATATATTCTACCCTCACAGTTTCCAGCCAGAACAACAGTACTGAGGTAACAAGCACATCCTGTCAGGACACTTCACACTGAGTATGGTTAACCATCCTGCTTGGGGACTGTCTGAGGAGAAGCTGTTTGTGAGCAGGAGGCCAGTGACAGGAGATTGTGCAATCAGTAGTACAATTAGTTGTCTATGTGTGTTTGCACATGTGAGTGTGTGCATGTATGTGTATGCAAGACAGAAAGAGAAGGAAAAGAAGAAAGAGGGGGAGAGGCTAGTAGATAATACTCTGTTTGCATATTTGATTCAGTTTCAAGGTTGCTTCCCTAGGTAACTCCCTATTATTATATTTAAGTTAGCTAGTTTCTGATACATGAATTCTTTCCTATGTTATATGAAGACTAGGTCAGGTCCCTGACCTTTTTTCCATTTATATGTTTAATTAGTCATTTTTGCTCCATAGATATCATGTAATCAAAGATTTTGTCAAGCTAACAAGTAGATTTTTAAAAAGTAATAATTAATTCGTATTTCTATTTTATATCAGAGAAACATAATAGCAAATCAACATTAATTGAAAATAAAATCAGCTAAAAATACACATTGTTATTAGAGAGTTTTGACTAGACATTTCTGAATTAATTGAAGCACCGTCAGGAGCCCAGAACTATAGACTAGATCCATAGTTTTCAGGACTAATTTGAATAATAGATCTACTTGAATTTCAAGTTGTTAGCATAGTGTTCACTGCCACAAGGAGATGGTGTCATGTCTAAATTTTCATTTCAATAGGAAAAATATAATGCCATAAGTATAGTTTATATGAAATCAAAACATTTTTCTTAAGGAATTCTCACTGTACCTCAACTTCTCCAAAAATAAATTTTATCACTTGCATCGTATACGTAGTTCTCTTCTCATTATGCAATTTTCTCCTGCCAAGTTAGAATACAATCCTTGAGTCCTGTCTCCAAAGTGTAATCATAAAACTGGGGCACATGGATTTTGGCATTCTTGCTCCTGAGATATTAATATCACTTCCAGCTTTGCAGACTTTCCAAATTATTATTCAAGACTCATTCTCCCTGGAATCCCATTGGCATACCTTAAAATCAGCTCTCAGGATCCCAAATCCAATGACTTTGTGGCAATTTTGCGAGCTTTCCCTTTGGTGTAGACAAACCAAAGAAATTGAAGGGTATGCCTTTAATCAGCATTGTATAATAATTATATCTTTTTTATATAATCAATATTTTTTATTATGATATTGTGGGGTACAGTTAAGGGTTAGGTATACAAATATGCTTTGTTCAGGCACCCTTGTTGATAAAAGGTGTCTCCCCATCCTCAGACAGATATTTACTACCATTAATCCCATCTCCCTACCCCTCCCCCCCATAGTTTCCCACCACTGTCAGTCATTTTCTTATGGTAATATGTTGGATGATCAAGGTCCACTATATGAGTGAGAACATGTGATAGTTCTTTGTTTCTGTGAGAGGTCACTTAGTATTATAGACTCTAGTTCCATCCAGGTTGTTGCGAAATTCATGATTATGTTCTTTTTTATGACTGTGTAGTATTCCATTGTGTATATGTACCACATTTTTAAAATCCAGTCCTCTTTTGATGGACAGCGTGGTTGCTTCCAGGTTCTTGCTATTGTGAACAATGCTTCGATAAACATATGTGTGCAGGTATCTTTTTTATAGAGCAATTTGAGTTCTTCAGTGTATATTCCCAGTAGGGGGATTGCCGGGTCATATGGGAGGTTGATATTTAGAGCTTTTAGGAATCGCCACACGGCTTTCCACAGAGGCTGCACTAGTTTACACTCCCACCAACAGTGTAGAAGAGTTCCCTCATCGTCACACCTTCTCCAGCAACTGTTATTTTTTGAGTTATTGATAATTGCCATTCTGACTGGAGTTAGGTGGTATCTCAGAGTGGTTTTGATTTGTATCTCCCTGATGATTAGGGAGGTTGAACATTTCTTCATGTGTCTGTTGGCTGCTTGGACGTCTTCCTTTGAGAAGTGTCTGTTCATATATTTTGCCCAATTTATAATGGGGTTGTTTGGTTGTTAATTTTCCGCACGTTTGAATTCCTTGTAGATCCAAGATGTTAAGCCTTTGTCAGACCTGGAGTTGGCAAATACTTTTTCCCAATCTGTAGGCTGTCTCCCTGCTCAACCAACGTATCTTCGACAAAGCCTCCACCACCCACCACTGGGGAGAGGAGAACCTATTCAGTAAATGGTGCTGGGAAAACTGGCTGACCACATGCAGAAGATTGAAGCAGGACCCCTATCTATCCCCATACACAAAAATTAACTCCAAATGGATCAGAGACCTAAATGT
>CAUYQG010033399.1:0-27140 GCA_963574415.1 Tarsius wallacei | reverse complement strand
CCAGCATCTTTGATGCTAACAGGCTAACTTATTAGCTTGTGACTAGACTAAAATCTAATCTCAGACCTGACAAACCTGATTTTTTTAAATGATTTTTTGTGGGACATCAGAAATAATATTTTACCATTTGAAAACATTATCCGGCCGGGCTCTGTGGTTCAGCCTGTAATCCCGCGCTTTGGGAGGCTGAGGTGAGGGGATTGCCTGAGCCTGAGGGTTCGAGACCCACCTGGGCAACTTGGTGAGACCTCATCTCTACAATAAATCAAAAAATTAACCGAGTGTGGTAGCGCACGCCTGTAGTTCCAGCTACTTGGAAGGCTGAGGCGGAAGGATCGCCGGAGCCCAGCAAGTCGAGGCTGCGGTGGCCGGGAGCAGCCACTGCACTCCAGTCTGGGCGACAGAGTGAGACTCCAACTCAAAAACAAACAAACAAAAAAAAGAAATAGCAATTTCTATTTATCACTTTTGAGGCAATAATTATTCATAAAAGTGAGCTCTGTTCTCAAAAGCCCGAACTTATCTGATTCCAACAACAACAAAAATGTACCTTTAACAACTAAGTAAATTACAACATTCATAATGAAAAAATACAAAGCAGCAATTCTTTTTCATAGGATTTCCATTTTTAATGTGTATGTGTGTGGGGGGGGTGCACATACATGGACATAGTGTCTTACAACTTTAATAGAGGGAGGTTGAGAATTCCAGTTGATTACTTCTTAAAACTGGACAAAATACAATATGCGACTACATGAAGAATGTAAAAAGTAAATAACAACAGAAAAATTAAGAAAGGACATTAAAACTTGAGGAACAACCAATATGATCGCGTTGTGTTTCATGTCCTCAATTTTGCCTCTTGGTCTGCAAAGCCGGAAATATTTAATGTTTAATAAAAAAAATTGCCAATCTCTGAACTAAAACTTAAATGGCATATATAGAGCATGCCACTTAAACCACTGCAGAACTATGTAAAAATAATATAACAAATTATTATTTCAAGTGCTCATGGATTATTAAATAGTCCATATCCTGAACCATAAAACAAACCTTAAAAAATTTAGAATAATGGAAACCACACAAAACAGGTTTATGTTAATATCAGGATCAACATAGAAATCAAATTAACAGAAAGATATATGTAAAATCCTCAAATATGTTAAAATTAAACTGTATACTTATAATTGATCATTGGTTGTAAACGTATGACTTAAATAAAATTTTAAAAACATATTTTAACTAATTACAATATATCAAAATTTGTATCTAAATCTAAAGTAGCACTAAGTGAAAAGTATTAGTAGTAAAATATTATAGATCTTACATAAATAATCAGAGCATCCACCTTGAGAAACTGAAAAGAACAAATTAAACCCAAAGCAAGTACAAGGAATGAAAAAATAAAGATCAGGGAAAAAAATGTAAAAACAAAATAGAAAAAAATCAATGAAAAAACAATATTTTATTAGAAAATATCAAGAAAATGTACAAACCATTATTGAAACTGACAAAAAATGGACCCAAATTGATGTCAATAAAAAGGGTATCACTATCAATGCTAAGGACATAAAAGGTGAATATAGGCATGTTACAAACACATTTATAAATCATTATTGGAATTTTAAAACATCGAAATATTTATAAAACACTCCATGTTCATGAATCAGAAGACTTTATATCGCTAAGATGGAAGTACTAAACAAATTGAGCAACAGATTTAACATAATTCTTATCAAAAGCTCAGGTTTTTTTTTTTTCACAGAAATTGACAAATTGATTCTAAAATTCTTGTGGAAAATCCAGGACCCCAGAATAGCTAAACTCTTGAAATAGAAGATCAAAATTGGAGGACTGCTACTTCACAATTTTAAAATTTAATAGAAATCCAGAGTAATCAAAACATGTTTAATGGTGTAAGGGTAGACATATAGATCAATAAAATAGAATTGAGAGCCAGGAATTAATCTTCACATTTGTGGTCAGTTGATTTTGGCAAGGGTGCCAAGACAATTCAATGGGGAAAGAATAGTCTTCAAAAATTGTGTTGGAAAAATTGAATATCCACTTGCACAAAATGAAGCTGGACTCCTAATATGATACACAAAAATTGACTTAAATGAAAAATATTTAAAAATTTAAGACCTAAAACTATAAAAGTCTCAGAAAAAAATTCACTGAATACACTGTATATTTTTAAATGCATAATTTGAATCTATGTAAATTACATATCAATAACATACTTTTTAAAAACAGCAAAAAAAGAAAACTTCTACACAGTGTCTGTAGTATCTTCCATTTGTAAACAAAACTGAAAACAACCCAAATACTCCTGAACTAGAGAATGAATAAACAAATTTAAAAAAGAAACTATTGGACATGCAAACAGTGGATGACTATCAAATGCATTATACTATACGATAGGAGTCAGTCTCAAAAGTCAGCATACTGTATGATTCCACTTATAAGGCATTCTAGAAATGACAAAACTATAAGAATGTGGAATCGATTGGTGTTTCCTAAGTTTACGAATCAAGGGAGCTTTTGAGTGTCAAGGGGTAGCAAGATAATTTTTTGAAAGTTGTTTTTGTTTATTTTTTAAAGTTGACAAAAATATTATGTCTTGATTTTTCTATTGATTACATTACTTCAGGCATAAGTCAAAAATTATAGCACTGTTCACCAAAAAGAATTTATTTTACTTTAAATATATCTAAACAGAATTCACTATTTTTAGTTGCAATTTTTTTTTTTACCTAATATGTGCCAGGCATTCTGTTAGATACTTTGATATTGTTAGTACTAGCAATCACAATATGAGTTGGATACTATCAGCCTCATGTTCATTTCACACATGAAAGACTAAGGAATTGAAAGTTCGAGAAATATAACCCAAACCACAAAACAAATACCTGTGGGAGCAGGCGATTTGAAGTCAGCCATTGTGACTCTAGAAATCAGATTCTTAAGATTTATACACAATGCCTTTCTACATACCATATTTTCTCATATGTCCACAAAAGTGGGTTAAAATAATTACTGTTGCATGGATGGGAACTACAGAATCAACAACACAATTTATGGTTTTGGTAAGTCATTTGGAGAGGCTAGAAAAAAATGCATGTGACCTTATTGTGTCTGAGTAGTTCACCGTCCTAGAAACTGACACTGATGTTTAATAAAGAATGAACAAGTATTGATAGTGTTCTAAGGTCATGGGTAACTTCTACGCCTTATTGCTCTATCTCTTGCCATGAGTTTTATGAAACTATACAAATTCCAATTTATATGTTGGAATATACTCTGCATTGTTTGTGAATATTTTTAAGATTACCTTTCTAGACATCCCAGAAAATCTTTTTTCCAAATCAGAAAGATTTTATCTCATAACCTGTAACACAGTAAAAAGTTCTTCAAAATAACTAAATTGGCACATATACCAGCTTTTTATTGCAAGTATTTTAACAAATACATAGCACTATAGTTATATTGATTATACAACTATCCTAATTGTTAAAAAGCACTTATTGCTAAAGCAAACAGTGTCTTCGAGTGGGCTCACCAGTAGTGAGATTAAAAATAAAATGTATTTTAACTAAAGTTAATTACTTCAATCATTCAGGATAAAGTATATCTGATTCCTTATTCTGTTAGACTAAATTGAATAAGATTTATTTTAATCGTTCATTTATCTGAACTCCTTGACTCCAATGTAATTTGGTCTTTAAGCTGATTAGACATTTGTTATATTTTAATCTGACATAGAAGAGTTCAGAATATAACAGTGTCATATCCAAAGGTGAGGAGAGAACAATTAAAAAAGAAAACTACAGAATTGGTTCTTATTAAGAGAGGCTTCCAATATGTTTTATTTACCATATCACATTTTTAGTCTAATCTAGTCCTGATAAAAAAAAAGCTACATTAATTTCACATTTTTGGAGACAAACTATACCAAAATCAAACAAATGTTCATGGGAAAGTCTAATGTTTGTGTTTTCCACCAAATAAGTCATTTGGATTTTGTCAGTAACCTCTGCTTTGTCTTTGGATTTACATTCCATTTTTAATTAATTCCAACAAGTTTCTTTATATGCCAGTTAATAGGACATTGACATGAAGAAGTGAAATCCAATAACTGCTGACCTTTTTAAATGTGAGAGATCATGATTTTTAAGGGAAAAATAAAAATCATCAGTAAATCATTTTAGATTTCTCATAAATTTATGGCACATACTATTAAAAGATTATGTTTGAATGATTTGTCACAAGAAAAAATATTATATT
The DNA here is from genome assembly GCA_963574415.1 of Tarsius wallacei. Classification (NCBI taxonomy): domain Eukaryota; kingdom Metazoa; phylum Chordata; class Mammalia; order Primates; family Tarsiidae; genus Tarsius; species Tarsius wallacei. The sequence continues at coordinate 22,853 of CAUYQG010033399.1, read as the reverse complement.
ATAAAATATATTCTTATTTCCCAAAATAACATGCTTCTTTCCAGCCAATGAGATAAATCTATGCTCCATGTATGTATTTTATCATTGGATTTCATTGATTATAATTATTTGTTACTCCCAAATCCAAATTTATTTAACATTTTCTAATGTATTTTTTTGCCATTTGAAATTTCTCCAGCAATGCAACAGTCAAATATATAATTGGTCCAATGAGATACCAATCTTCACATTTCTTCAAATATAAGCACATTCATTAAAATAAGCATATGGATGGTCACAGTTGAGTTTGACTTTATGCAATTAAATATTTAATTGTTCTCTTTTTGTGATTACTAAAACCAGGTGATATGCATCTACAGGCTGAATATATTCTTTTCTCCTTCCTCAACATGTGTAAACTTTGTGTCGCCCACATTGTATCTTATGTTTACTCTGTAAGCTATAGTACAGTGAAGTAAAAAAGCATACACAAGGAATATGAAAAGAAAAGAAAAGAAATAGCCAATTACCTGTGTGACTGAGACAAAAGAAAATTGTAGTTAAGCACTTTTTAAAAAAATAATGATCAACTCTTGTGCAGCATCTCTGCTCCCTTAGCTTGCCAATGGACATCATTTATATTTTATTGCTCATTATGATTTCCCATTGGAGTAGTTCACACAAGTTCCTGAAAGACACTCTTGCCCACATTCTTCTAGAGCTATGTGGTTAGAGCATATCACAAATCTTTCTCTCCATTAATTACTTTTCTTATAGTATAAGTTGAAAAAGTTTTGAAGCTTGAGACTGTTTCATTCCACAACCCATAATTGTCATTAAATAGTATAAACAGAAAACAAAAAAAAGTGTTGAGATTTTCTTGAATATGTCTGGGAGTCTGGTTCTTAATATGCTTATCAGTCTCTTTTAATTTTCTGGGCCCTAATAAAGTGAAGTTCATATACCAGTGAGAATATTAGTAGCATGAAGAAATTGTAAGTGTTGTAAAGCAGTCGAACAGCCTCTTTTGTGTAAGAGCATTTCATTTCTTATGATTACTCTGATTATCAATATAATTGGCTTATATAATTATTGTGTAGTACATAAAAAGATGGAATTCTGTCCCATATTTCCCTCTTCTTTAATTGTTGAAAAGAAATGCACTATAAGCTCAGTTTTCAACTTGTTTTCAAGTTTGGGAGCTGTTACATATTATTTTCAGTTTGAGGAGCAGTTCGGGATGTGCTTTACAATTACCTTACACAAGATTTTCAAGATTCTTTAAAGATATAAGGGGTTTGAGGGATTGCTGGAGTGTCTTTTTGAAACACAGAATCAATCTCTCTCTCTCTCTCTCTCTCTCTCTCTCTGTCTCTGAAACAAAATCCTTTATCACATTTTTTCCAAATTAATTATGAAAGCTAAAAATGAAATCTTACTTTTGTCCCCCACATTAATCCTAAGTAGATCAGGGGTTTTTTGTTCATATTAATGGGAGCATAGCACTAGTGAGATTTAATTTCAAACTTTTGTAATTATAGCTAAAATTAAATTTTGCCATGGATGAATTGTCCATGTCTGTAGATGAAAGCAGACTAGGAGGATTAGCAACTGGACCTCCAGTATGAGTGTATGAGTTATGTCATCTTTGATAATTAATTAAAATCAATGTGTAGAGACCTATATTTGGAACATTAAGGAGTTTCCAAACAGAGATTTTTCAACCCCTACAAGTTTGGTGTGAGGAGTGAGAGATTGGCAGTGCTTTGGGGAAACTCCAGAGGATCATAAAGCAGTGGTAGTAAACCTACAGTACTTTATTCTATTCACTAAAACAAGTAGGATCAGGTTCTCTTCCTGGAGTACTTCAGAAATATCACAAAGTTAAAAAGCATAATTTTTATTTCCATAAAGGCTAAGCAAGTGAGAAACCACAACAGAGAGTAAGCAGACAGATTTATTTTCTTAAAATTGAGCCTATACATAGAAAATGGGGGAGGTAGCCTACTGACCCTGAAGAATCTTGCTAAAAGAAAACAAATACAAAAACAAAATTACTAATCATAAATATTTTTATGCTAATAGTCAGAGAGTTGAGAATTGTGCAATAATTGACATTATTTTAAAAGCATTGCTCAAGAGAAAGCTTTTGAAGTATTTGAAGAGAAAAATTCTATAAATGTTCAAAGTAATAATCAGAGCAAACAACATTATCAAGTCCAGTGATCTGAGCCACTAAGGCATTTTCCTGGTTTTACCTTTTTAATGAAAGCCATATCATAGCACAATGTATTACACAAAAGTATCATGCCATTAAACAGTCCAGCAGGGCGTCTGTTTCCCTTACCCTGGCAGCCCTATGTTTTCCAAGTGTAGGGTTGTACTTAGGCAGCTGCCCCTTTTCACAGCCAGGGTTGTGGTGTAAGTATGTGTGTTTCCTTGGCAGTGACAATAGATGTAATTTAGACTCATGAACACCGATGCTTTTCATCTCAATCCAATTTACTAAACCCTCATCCAGATTTTATTTTAGGAAGGAATTTTTGACATTGCCAATAAGGAATTTTGGATTGTTTTTTTCATATATCAAATCCACTACAAATAGCAAAAAGTATAAGATTTAAACTTCGCATATAATCTCATAGCAATTGTGTTGGGAAGGAATAGGGTAGACTTTTGTTTTGCTCATTCTATTCCAACACACATTTACATTAGATTTGAAAAAATTTATTTCCTTCAACTCTTCCCTTGACATTTCTTTAGGATTTTTAGTTCTGATCATTTGTGTTTTCAGGGTGGGCTAAGCTACCCTGCAATACCTGTCAGGCCAGTCTTGAACTTAAAATGTTAGACACCCCACTTCTAAGCCTAGTCATTTGATAACATGGCATCTGTAGGGAAAGCACATCCTTTACTCTTTTGCCTGAGTTTTTGTTCATATTGTCCAAAATTTTTTTTTCTCTCAGTTCCATCTAACATTAATATCATTTATAGCCTCAGTCTTCAAGAAAGTCTTCTCAGTCCATGCCAGGACATTGCTGTATCCTCCATTTTGCATGTATGGCATTTCATATTCATTTTCTTGATTTGCCCTTGTGACCTTTTTTGTGCTATTGTTGAATATGTGATGTTGGTATTTATCAAGCTTTCCACATACGCATATTACTTGTCTATAACTGGACCTTAATTCTTGAGAAGCATTTCTGTAACCCGCCCATCTTTTCTCTGTTCTACCCTCAGATGAACTAAGACAGTACATTTATATAATAGTTGTGCAAGCCGGGCTCAGTGGCTCAGCCTGTAATCCCGCGCCTTTGGGAGGCCAAGGTGAGTGGATTGCCTGAGTCCGTGGGTTCGAGACCCGCCTGGGCAACTTGGCGAGACCTCATCTCTACAATAAAATAAAATAAAAAAAAATTAGCCGGGCGTGGTAGCACGCGCCTGTAGTTCCAGCTACTTGGAAGGCTGAGGCGGAAGGATCACTGAAGCCCAGCAGGTTAAGGTTGTGGTGGCCAGGAGCGGCCACTGCACTCCAGTCTGGGCAACAGTGAAACTCTAACTCAAAAAAAAAAAAAAGAATAACAGTTGTGCAATACAGGTTTGCTAATTCACATTTTAGTTGACGATTCTAAGGAGAAAAGATCAAATTCAATTCCTCATTTATAATATCTTAGACATTTTACATAATTTGACCAGAACTACCAAATAAATGACCAAAGAGAATTCAATTGAATTCAAGAATTCAATTCAAAGAGAATTCAAGGAATGGGAATTGAAAAAGTAATTTGGTAAGAAACACTGAGTGGGTATGTGTTGCTGTTTTGTCTGAGTGGATGATGATTCAGTGATCATCTGTCTTTTATGGAAAATAGATGCATTCATTTTGTTCTAGAAAGTAGTTATAAAATAATAACTTTGATAACATTTTCTTAAGTGAGAAGCAACTTGTTAAAAGTCAAATACATAATGTAGACTATGGCCTTACATAATTATCGCCATCTTCAATGTGATCCAAATCATCAATGTTACCACTATTAGGCCACTAATAATTGGCATTTCATAGTCACAAATTTCCCTTGACAGAACAGCATGTCGGACATCTGTTACCACTCCACTCCATTGCTTCTGCATATTTATATTAACCTCCTTATTGACCTAATATTTGTCTCTGCTTCTAGCCACTATCTCAGAACACTGCTCTGACAGAGTACTCACCACCATGCCATGCAGCATTCCATGTCCTGAGAATCTGTGTGCATTAGCTTGTTGAGTCTTGGGTTACATTTTATACTGCATAGCTAGATTTTCACTCAAAAGCCACTGAACACATTAGAAAGATTACTTTGCCCCTTCTGACTTAAGTAGAAGGAATAAACCTGAATGCTATGAAAAAACTATGAGTTGATGGCCCCTGAGCTTAACAATTGGAAATAATAAATGACCAGGCAGACTGCTATGGCAGTGTCCATCACAGAAAGTCCATAGGCCCTCACCATCTCTATCTGCCACAGTTTACTTGGAGCAGACATTTTTCCTTTTCAGTCAGAAGAGAGAGTTGACTATCTGCTTGCCTTTGACTGAAATGATTAAGTTATATTAGCTTCTTTCAGGTTTTTCTCTACCTTTCTAAATCTCTCTACTCAAAGGTTTCTAAATACTCTCATCTTGAGATTTATTTCACTGTGAAGTTTTTACTTATCTTTCACATTTTAACTCTGTCATTTTATATCAGAAAGGAACTCTGTTATCAATATTTTCAATTAACGTATAGAATTTTCTTTTCTTCTAGAGATCTAAATAAAGTTTCTACATGAGATGATCAAACTTGCTATTTTTTAATAATATTGTGTTTGCTCAGAAATGCATTTAACAAATGGCACCTTCCTGTGGTAATTCTTTTATTTCTTCTTTCAATCTACACACCATTTCCTATATCTCACAAGTAGTTTACCATCTCTCAATATTGTCTTCACTTTCCAGTTATTCTGATTCCATCATAGCTGTGCAAGCGTACACCTTTACACCTGAGAATGTCTCTTCTACAATTTATCCATGCTGCTTTATTCTTTACAAAGGTCAGATATAAAAATCAATCCCCAGAGTGCCCAAGATAATGGACAGTAAAAGGTTGAGGAATGGGGGGCATAAAAACCTCCAGACAAAATGTGTCTTGAACAGATTTTCATGGTTTAATGCTGTCATCCAGACTATGCATCTCTTAGACCTACTAGAGTTTTAAGATGAGGTTAGGTGTGGAAAGAGGCAGAGAGAGATTATAAACTTCCAGATAGAAGACTGAAAATATGTGACAATCATTACCACACTCCTTCCTGCACCATATGTTTCCTATCCTTGGGTAGACTGGCAATTGGGAAAAGAAGGATCTTTACTTTGTGGAAAGAAGGTAGGCCCCAGGTGTAGAATTAAATTAAACAAGGTAGGCAGGATGGGGGTGGATTTTATCTAAAAGAAACAATCAGCCTCTTTATGAGGTAATTTAATGACTTTTTTTCTAAATCATAGGGATAAGAAGGGGAGAGGGAAAAAGGACAAAATGCCTAATAAGTGAAGAATTTGCTAAATGTTATGGGCTTTTTGAAGGGATATGACTAAGAATTTAATAATAAAAGGAATACTTCCATTAGTAAAGTTGATGAAATATAGTTCACCTGATATGGCCAAAGAGCCATGATGAATCAATTTGATTGAGTTAGCCATAAATAATACCTGTGACTATTTTTGATACATTCCATTGTGACAGAAATTGTGAAAAAACAATTTTTTTTTTTTTTTTTGAGTTGGAGTCTCACCCTGTCGCCCAGACTGGAGTGCAGTGGCCGCTCCTGGCCACTGCAGCCTCAACCTGTTGAGCTCCAGCAATCCTTCCGCCTCAGCCTTCCAAGTAACTGGAACTACAGGCGCGCGCTACCACGCCCCGCTGATTTTTGATTTATTATAGAGATAAGGTCTCGCCAAGTTGCCCAGGCGGGTCTCAAACCCGCGGGCTCAGGCAATCCACTCACCTCAACCTCCCAAGGTGTGGGATTACAGGCTGATCCACCGAGCCCGGCTGTGAAAAAACACTTACACATGTGTGTGAAAACATCATCAAAACATTATAAGTTTGGTATCGCCCCAATTTACAGAGGAAGAAAAATGAAGCTTAATGATACTAGGTAATTCATCTAAGGTCACATAACTAGTTAGGGAATAGAGCTGAAAATTAAATACTAGCAAGTCTACAAAGGCACCAGTGCTCTTCATCAGAATAATGTAATCACATTTTAGGATTACTTAAATATCTAATGACTACTTTTTGTTTGTTTGTTTTTGCTTTTCTAGAGGATGAAAATATTTTATATGACTTCTTGGATTAGAATTTTATAGATAAAACAATGTGCTTACATTGATGTTGACATGGAACTATATCTTTTATTTCCTCTGTACAGACTAGGAAGTGTTTGACATGAAAAGAAGATATTTTTCCATGCAGTGTGTTGTCTTTGGAGACTGATATAATTTTTAAAAGTGTTTTCTTCAGGTAAGACATAATGATGCAGTATTTTCAGTTTGAATCATTCATGCATAACAGAAACAACAATAGTTTCCATCTGTGTAAACTAGATGACAAACAACTAGAATTATTGCAAGCCAAATACTTCCCAGATTGAAATCATTGAACAAGTAAAAGTCTGTCATTCCTTGAAAAAAAGTGTTTAAAATAACAAATGCAGTAGCTTCAGAAGATAACTATATAAAAAAGAGGAAGTTCAAAATAATAGAACTCAATATGAAGTCTGAAATTCCGAATCATGTATGTATCTTGTGTCAGTTGACAATATGTTACAAGTTGAGGATACTTTATTTTACCAAATTACCCTGTATGATTGCATATATGCATCTCAATCGTAAACCATTAGCTGAGGCTTTATCCTGTTAATTTTGTCCCAGTCTTCTTCTCTCTAGATAAACAAATGAATGGGGGGGAGGATTATAGTTGTTTACAAGGCCTGAGGGTGCACACAGCTTTCAGTGATAGATCTAAATACCCATGAATTTACATTGACCTTACAGTGTCCCTGTTTATCCTGAAGTACACATACTATTTTCGCCCTTTGGTGTCTCGATTAATGACTCTTCACTGCTTTTCTGAAGTTTCTCTTTTCTTAACTTCCCTGTTGATAAGTATGCTTCAATTGGAAAGCAGTGTGTCACTATGTAGTTGGGGGTCATTTCCCGTTGGTCTTAGTAACTTGGAATTGCCAGCCCCATGGGTTTAGCTTTTACAGTGCTACAAATATTTCATCCTGGTTATGTAGTTTCTGTGGCTGGGCCACTTGGTCTATTATTTTAGATTATTTGTTTCCTTTTTTGTATGGTACTTGAGAAACATTGTAGAGCTGCTGACCCTAAAGAAAATGAGATGTGCCTCCCACGAGAACTGAGCACTGAAACTTCTAAATAATATTTAAATAGAAGTCAATGCACTAACGCTGGACTATAAATCTATGCACACTTTCTAAGTTCCCAAACAACTTTTCTTACATCTCCCATATGCCAGTTTTACTTTTGTTGAGTCCTGAAAACCTTACCATTTTTAAGTATTCTGCTCCCATTAAACATCCGGGGGCACAGACATAATATCACAGAGTTGGCTCTACTCTCTAATACATTAAAACTCCAAACAAGACTCTAGCCTGGCAGATTCAAGTACTTGGTTACAGCTGTTTTCCTCATACATAGGGGCAACCTCACATCCTCAGGGTAAAACTTGATATTTTTCATAATCTGAAAAAATGAAAATGAACTGTAAGGTATTATTCTCCATTTGAGCAAATACAACTTTTGAAGTAACAAGAGAATAACAAAGATGGCCCCTGCATATCTATGGCCCCTCTTTGTCTCTCTCTCTCTCATACTCCCTTTCTTCCTTTCCTTCCTCCCTTCCTCTCTACTATGGAACATGCAATAAAAAAAAAAAAAACTCAACTGCATAATTCGTAACATTTTTTTTCCCCATGATGCAGTCTATCATTATTTGGGTTACTAAAAGCTTTAATTATTTACTTTTGGGAGTCCCTGAAACCCATGTCATCACAAATACTGCAGAGTTTTCTGGGAAAGATTTTAAACACTTCCAGTTACATTCTTGACTTAATATCTCAAGAAGGAAAAGAAATAATGTTTCTGCCACATATTTTATTAAACCGTTGAGGTCCTTTTACAAGAGAGGAAATACCAATTAACGTATAATTTAGCAGAACAAAATATTATCCCATTTCAAGCAGTACCCACTTCCTTGAAGTTTATTCAAGCATTAATAACCATTTAATGCAATTTAACTACACTGAGGTATCCATTACATTAATATAATATGTCCATCAGGAAATTATAGTTTTGTCTCCACAAATTTTATCTTATAAGAAGGTCCTTCTGATTTTATTCTGCATTTATGTTGCTTTATTTTAAATCCTCAGTCTCTATTTCAGCGTGAGATGATCAAAATGTGTCTAATGTTATAAGATGCTAAAAGATTACAATCACAAATGGTTTTTATACATATACATATCATTAACATATTTGAGGATTTAAATCACTAGATGTGTCAGAATCATCAAATCTCATTAGGAGTATAACAATGTGACTACATTTTTGAGATCCGATCATTAACAATGATCCTTTAAAGAATACATATTGGAATGGTATCCATGAAGGATACCTTCACATCTAGAGATCTCTACAGTGTTTTCAGGGATAAGTTACATTACCTATATAAACAGTTATATCAGTAGATATATTCTTACTATTTTTAAGTTTGCTAAATACCTGGTCATGGAAATTTAATGACATTTCAATATGTAAGGAAAAATATGTAAACACACAGCAACATATGTTAGAATATTAGAATATTATATCTTTTTTTTTTTTTTTTTTTGAGTTGGAGTCTCACTCTGTCACCCAGGCTGGAGGGTAGTGACACACTCCTGGCCACAGCAGCCTCGACCTGCTGGGCCCCGACGATCATTCCGCCTCAGCCTTCCAAGTAGCTGGAACTATAGTCATGCCCTAACACACCCGGCTAATTTTTTGATTTATTGTAGAGATGAGGTCTCGCTGAGTTTTCCAGGCGAGTCTCAAACCCGCGGGCTCAGGCAATCCACTCACCTCCATCTCCCAAAGCGCGGGATTACAAGCTGAGCCACCAAGCCCGGCTAGAGTATTAGCTCTTTAAGAGACTTGATAGGCTTTCTCTCGGACATCCTTTATTTTGTAGCTAAATCTTAGAGAGCTAAAAACCCTATCCAAATACCTTGGCTATTTAGTGTTGGGATCAGTGCATGGGGCTCTCTGTGTCCAGGTTAAAGTACTTCCTACAATCTACCAAGCTTTCATCTAGGTAGGAAATAAACATGTACCAACAGCAATGGCAGAAACAGATCCTTGCTTCAGAGTGTCTTTGCTTCCATGTTGAGACAATTGAAGCAACATTCCACCAGCATTTCTGAACCCTTTGCAAACTTTTTCCATATCACAATACATAAGAACAAACTATAGTGTCAAGAGATCACCCTATCTCCATGTAGAATGGGTTGTAAACATATCCAGATCAGATTTGTCTTTTCAAGTAAAATGTAAATTTTTATTTCAGAATTTTTATACTTTTTGCTTAATTATTATATGTTCACTTTTATTAGCATCATTGCGTAGCACTTGATCAATGTTATCTGCAAAGAGAAGATTTTGAAAGTAATAATATGGAAGGAAAAGTAATAGGGTAAAAAGCTCCTAAAATTTTGCTAAGTGAATTATTGAGGTCATAATCTTATTTACTGAAGAAAGAGTTTCTATTACTGGGGAGGTTGTAATGGTGTTTATAATGGGGAAATTATATATATGTATGTAAAGCCAGGCAGATATTCTATAAATTGCAGCAATATAGACAAACCTTATGGACAAATCTGACTCCTTATACACTTCAAAGTTGAGATATTATTGTAGAAAACAGAATAATTTTCTAAGTTTTCCAGCCTACATTTCCTAATCAATTTAGTTCATGAGGTTACTCATAAACACTGTTCTGAATGCTAGAAGGCAAACCAGTGTACAAAAGATAAATGCATTTTCCCCGATAATTTTTAGCTAAGTCTATAGGAATAAGTGTTATATATCCCAAGTTATCATTTCCTACTCCATCTTTATTATCTACATGCCTTGCAATGGAAAAAAGTGAGATCACAAACATATGTTGCTTGGCTCTTTTTATCTTACTATCTTACTGTTAGGATGAGGTTCTTAGGAGAAATGCCTCCACAAGAACAGATCAATAGCTTTAAATTCAGTGGCTGGGGTTCTCTTCCTAGACAACAAGGAGTGAGGATAGAAGAAAATTGAGGAAGGCAGCCAAGCACTCACTTTGGCAGAGAAATGGATGCTGGAAAGAGCTTCTAATAGCAGGTGAGTCCACTTTATTTTTCCCATGCTTTCCCTAGTGCTTCTCATTTTTTCTTGATCCTTTAAAAAAAAATATCATATCTATCTTCAGGTAAAATAAACATAGAATCTCTTCTCTTATTTTCTTTTTTTTTTTATTATTATTTGTGTCTTCTAGCCTGTATGCAAACTTTCACATTTATTCATTCAACAAACATTTATTGGGCACCTACTGTGTACCAAATACATTCACTTCTGACTCTTGAACCTATTCTTGGTCTTTACATCTATTTCCTTCCTCATCCTGGTGATATGCTGGAATGCTAATGATGGATCAATATTATCTAAATTTCACATTCAGGATTCCAGGCATTTGTGGGAAGTGCATGGCACAGAACACCCAACTCCAAAATTATTCCTCACACTTCATCAATGCCCCAGTCATACAGAAGATAATTTTAGAAGACTAAAATAAGAAAATTTTATTTATTCATTCAAAATAAGATGTGACTGGCATCGAAAGCAATTTCTACCAAGGGTATTTAAAGATTAAAAAATTATCTCAAATCATTTTTAGATGAATCTTTCACTGGTGATTGAAAAAGTTTTAGAGAAAACTTTTCCCCACATACCTGTCAAAGTCTGAGGTCTCATTTCTACATCTTTAAATCTGTCTATTGTGCTGATGTTTAAAATCAAAACTGACCAATGAAATAAGCCATTTTGACTGGCTGTTCAAAGAATTGACAAATGATTCCTAATGTGTCTAATTATCTTACATTGGAATGATGTGGTCTTAAATTTGAAAGAAAGTATTAAAATAGATATCAGAATTAGTTGCTCATATAGAAAACAAGGGTTAATGAAGAAAACAAACCATAAACATAGGAATTTTGGTCATCTTGATAAAAAAGTCATGTGAGAAAAATGTCTTTGAGAATGTAGTGAATAATATTGTGTGTGAGTAAATAGCAATAATATTCATGGTACATAGAATTTATATTCCTTTTTACTGTTGGCTACATTTAAAACAAGCATATTGGAACCCATTGTTGGGTATACAATATTCCTCATTTGAGAGTCTTATAATGCTAGCAGTTCTGAATTCAATCATTTGCCCTTACCGAAAAAAATAATACTTTGTACATACCAATAGAATGAACAATATTTGCCCAAGTCAATTGATTTATCAATAGTATTATGGATAATAAAATTGTATTTAACAAATATATACAAAAATATACTAGCCAGTAAAACATTTAACTTTTTAAGAAAGAAAATGTATGTAATTTGTTTCAAGAGGAAATGATAGATACTAAGGGATTCCTGTTTAATTTGGCCTGTTTAGATTTACGTTAATTTCAAAAAAAGTATTAATGTTGAGATGCTCTTTCTTTATGATTAAAACATTAAGGTTGCGAGTTCAAGACCCACCTGGGCAACTTGGCGAGACCTCATCTCTACAATAAATAAAAAACATCAGCCGGGCATGGTAGCGCGTACCTGTAATTCTGGCTACTAGGAAGGCTGAGGCGGAAGGATTGCCAGAGCCCAGCAGGTCGAGGCTGCGGTGGCTGGGAGCGGCTACTACACTCCAGTCTGGGCAACAGTGAGACTCCAACTCAAAAAAAAAAAAAAAAAATTAAGGTTACAGTTTAAATTGGGTGAATTCCAACTAGTCCAAATTAAACAATAAAGATTATACCCTGACATAATTTAAAAATAGCATTTAGTATCCCTTTATCCACTATTACTTCTTATCCTAATAAAAATTAATTTTCAAAATTTTTAACTCAATTTTTAACTCATTTCTAAAAAATCATAACTTTTATTCTCTAGCTGCTTATAATGTATCTAGCACTGTGTTAGACACTATCAACAAATTATTCCACAACATATGAAAGTGTTATTATCATCTCCAGTTTTTTGTGTTCACATACAGAGCTTCAAAGAAGTAAAATAACATAGTCTAGATAGCCAGTGTTATATACTGCAGCCCCTAACAATTCAAATCCGGGTATTTTTCATTCTAAAGTTTGTGTTCTTTCAGTCAAGCTACACAAAATCGGACAGTCTGATGTCTGTGGCTCTGAAAAGTTAGGTCCTGTCTTTATTTTAATTCTATTTTTTAATTCAGTATAAATCACAACTGCATATATTAGAAAGCTATTCTTTATGACATTATAAATGTGAAACAGTGGGTGTAGAATGGACTTCCTGTTACTTGCATTCCCAATTAGAGACTTAAATATTGGGAGTAGTAATCACAGTCACTGAGTCAGTCTGTGTGCATATGTGTGACACACACACACAAATTCACATACCACTTACTTAATTTTTATGTTCTAATCTAAGCAGAAAAATCATAACGTACAGCTTAAGGACAGCAAATACAAATGTCTGAGGTTGATGTTAGGAATGTAATGACACCCAGGAAAAAACTATTTGCAAAAAGAGTTGATCTGCCTTTCTGATGTTAACTTGTAACTGTTATTTCTTAAATCTACTTTTCAAAGTGGACGCAGTTCACTTTCTTCACAAACTCAAACACTTAAAATTTCTTATCCTGAGGCTTACTATCCATTCGCATAAAAAACTAAAACTGTAGCTAAACAAATGGACAAGACTTAAGTTGAAGATTGTTATTTATTTCTATATCCATTTCTTGGAGAATCAACATAAGAAAAAATATTTTTCAACCACAAATACGATTGTTGTCCTATTGTTCCTTAAATATGAATGATAAATAAAAGAAGACTAGATCTGCTGTTTCTGAAAGTTCTTCTAATTCCTTTTTTTTTTTTTTAGGGTGAGTAAAGTTGTAGAAGATTATAAAAAGTTTGTACTCCGGAACCAGAAAGACCTTTCCTATAATCCTAACTGTCGTATTTATTTTCTCCTACCACATTGAAGCATAATGTGATTTCAGGAGCCTCAGTTTACTTGTTTATATGATTAAGATAAATTGTATGAATTCCAGCAGTCACACAATTTATTATTGTGAAGGTAAGAGATAACGGCTAGCCGGGTGTGGTAGCATGTGCCTGTAGTTCCAGCTACTTGGAAGACTGAGGTGGAAGGATCACTGGAGCCCAGCAGGTCAAGGCTGCGGTGGCCTGGAGCGGCCACTGCACTCTGGTCTGGGCAACAGAGTGAGACAAAAAAAAAAAGAGAGATAATGGCTATATAACCCCTGTGAATTACCAAACATTCAGTAAATGGTGGCCATTATAATTGTTTAGAATTTAGCATAGTGGCAATTTGCCTGTTTCAGGGGTAGAAAAAATTAATCTTCTAGAAATGTAACAATATGGACATTCTGTACCCTTTTGGAAAGCCACACAAGCATATTACTTATATCAAAGTTATCTTCAGGAGTAGATGAGTTACTGTAGTCAAGCTATTTTTAAGAGCTATGTTTTTTGTTTTGTTTTGTTTTTTTTCTTAAGACTTGAAAGACTAGAAGACATAGTCAAAATGAAAATGTAAATAACATGTGTACTTATGCATGGTGTTTCATTTATCTTTCATTTGCACTATTTATCTTTCTGAATATTCCCTAGAGTGGTATTAAATAAACATTACAGACTGCAATAGCATAAAGACTGGTCCCCACTGCAGTATGAAAGCCATCCTGGAAAGACTGGTGAGTATGCAGTTCCAGGCACGGTCAAGGAGGAGTATCTATAAAATGGTGAAGTTTACATTACTTAACTGTGACATTATCATTAAAAAAAAACAAAAAAAAACATGTAATAAGGCCTCTGCAGAGTATACTCTGTGGATAAATGCTATTTTAGTCAAATAGCCTTATGTTTCCCACAGTAAATTGAATGCCATTCAATATTCAGACCCTTGTCTTCAAATACAGATACGTGGGATTTATATTTTTTTGAGTTTATGAAAATAGATGAGTGGAGGTTCATAATTTGTCTATCATACTGTTTAGTAAATGAATCAGTGTTTCTCTTCTAATTATGTCTATTGACAGTAGATGTGGGTAGGAAATCTTGATGTAAAGATTATTACAGCTTACAATTGCCAGGTATAGAGCCTCTTTCATATTTTTTGGTTGAAAATGATTGTTTATGGACAAAGGAATTGTCTTTATAATTCTCTATATAATTATATTTAAATTCTATTGGAATAGCATATTACAGTTATCTCAAAAATACAGAGATACTATTTATCCTCTCCCTAGTCTTTCAACAAGTGAGTTGAAGTAAACTGTAGTTGAGTGACCTTTACTAATTACCCTCATTACTTAGATACCTCATCATTTTTTGAGTGTATTACACAATTATGCCTTTCATTCAGATAATTCATTATTATTCTCTGCTTCCTAGTTATTGTTTCAACTAGATGATAATTATCTTGGGAAGAAGGAGTGTGTCTTATCTGTGTTAATCCTGTGTCGACCACAATAGTAGTGAGCAAAAGACAACTGGTATTTAGTTAATAAATCTTAAGATTTGTAGCCCTAGTAATATGTGTGGGAATATGGACCCAGTAGTGCACTGTCAGTGGAAGTATAAATTGAAACAGGCTTTATAGAGGGCAATTTGTCATGTATCAAAAGGTAAACTGTTAAAGTCCTTAAACCTAGCAATCCCTAGCTGGGATACCCTTCTTGGGGCCATTCTCTGTGAATCATTTGTCCCTCCCACTGCCACCTCACTCTCCAACTCACTTTTTTTTCCAGTTAGCTAAATCTTATTCTTTCTTTCTTCCTTTCTTAAAAGAAAAACAAAACCAAAACAATACAAAAAAAGTTTTCAGTTTTATTGAAGTTTAATTGAAAAATTAAAATTGTATGCATTTAAGGTATACAACATGCTGTTTTGATATAGATATATTGTGAATGATTAAAACAATCAAGTTAATTAACATATCTATCAGCTTTCATAATTACCTTTGTGTGTGTGTGTGTGTGTGTGTTGAGAATATTTATGATCTCAGCTTTAATGCAACATCCAATTGGAAGCTCTTCCTAATCTTAAAAATGTTAGGTGATTGTATTTTGAATTCCCAGTATATCTTTTATTTCAACATTTTCTATTTATTTATACAACTGTTATATCCTCTTTGCTGTCCAAAGTTCTATCATATTATATATATGCATGTGTCCATTAAATTAGTGAATAAATTTTATTAAGTAAATAAATAAATACATTAATGTGTCTGTACCCAAGATGTAGAATTATTGTCTGTAAGTATTTAAAAATTATATTAAAATTTACCAACCACTATAACAGTATTTTTTTTCATAGTAAAATGTCCTCAATTTCATTAAAGGATTATTAAAACATAAAAGCAAATAGAAACCAGATTTGATGTTCTCTTTCTACAATCCCAGGATGAAAAAGCAACCCATATGCTTCCTGTAAACATCCTTGCAGCAATTCTGATATGGAGTCCTATAAATGGAAAATGTTTAGATCTGGGCCCTTCATAAGAGAGAATCAGAACTGAAGGAATTATTCTGTGATCTCTAAATTGTTTAGATTCATATTGTACTGTAGTCCAAACTAGCTGGGATTTAGTCCTCAAGGACATTGAACAGTGTGGCATGACTAATTACAAGAGCCTCTTGGATAATTTCAACAAAAAAAGAGTATTCTTATTTTTCCACTTTCTTATTCTACTAAGAATCCTTTAATAGCTAAACTTCCCATAAATATTCAGTGACAGTAAAGAAGGTAAGAAAACAGCTATATGAAAATTAATTTTGTCCTTTCAATTTTCTTCTTATTTGCTGCACATATTGAAAATAATCAACTCAATTATCTCTATTTTCTTTAAAAAGAATCTGATTCCACTTTGAAATATAGTAGTCTGTCATTCCCTCATATACATAAATATATTTTTATAATGTTTTCAAATAATAAACTATATTCTATCTCATTTAACCATTAGCCAATTAATTAAATGACTTTTAATTCTATCCAGACTCTCAGCATTCATTTGCTACAACCACCTGAATATACAAGTGGGAAAACTGAGTCACGGAGAGGATTGTCTTTGTGTGTCTTTTGCAAGGACTGAATATAAGTATCTGACAGAGAAAGCACTGGAAACTATCTCCTCACACTCAATCCAGGACTCCTAGCATCCCACAAATTGCCTCCTACTTCGAGCAGTGTGGCTTGAAAGTGTTGTTAATGACATGTTAAACTCTAAACTTTGTAAATCTCAATCTAATACTCACTTATTCATGAACTTATTCTGAAAAGTACTCATAAGTTGAAAAGAATATTTTACAATGTTTTTATTACAGTTATTTGCCAAAAATGGCACACAGCAGTAACCAAAATGAGTCTCCTTCTCTCTCTCTCTCTCTCTCTCCCTCTCTCTCTCTCTCTTCCTCTCTCTAACACAGATACACACACACACATACACACACACACACACACACACACACACACACACACATAGCTTAAGGGTAAGTTTCTGTTTAAAAGAGAGAAAACTTGAAAAAAAACAGTTAGCATGCAAATATTTCCTATGACTCTTTTATGCTGTCCCCCACCCCTTCAGTGAGATTAATTGTGTGACAAATGACATGAGATGGCCTTATGAAATTTTAGTCTGGAGCAATTTTTACTGCTAATGGAAATTATAAATAATATGTGCCTTTCATCAACTGCATTCTTCAGTAATCTAATTGTATCAAGCTAATGAGACCTGGGTTAGGAAATGTTCTGAGGTTCCCATGCCCCAGGTCAGAGAAGACTGAAAACATCTCCAAACAGATGTGCTCAGTCTCAGGAGGATGGCAGCTAGAGCACTTGGTCAATCCACAGAGCACTGGCTGTGCAGGAGCCTGTGCACTTGACCTTTCTGCTAGAGGTAAAGAACCTTCCTATTGGGTAGCAGCAAAAATAAGAAGGGAGGGAGGGCAGAGGGAGATAAAATTCTCCTTTCACCCTCTGTTCCTCATCTTTTCTTTTAATTGTGCGGAAGATTCCCTTTATTTCTTCCCAGGGACAATGGTCTTCTTGGAAACTAACACATGTGTTGGCATCTGTGTGTATTGAAGTGTCTGGGGGAGGCAGAGGAGGGGTGCATGAGAACTAAAACACCTCTTCTCTTCATTTCTCCAAATCAATATTGTTTACAATTACAAAGGTTGATGCAACATCACTCCAGGCTGTTATAGACTTCAACTGCTTCAAAAGTGATTTTATGTTATGGCTGGTTGAGAGACGTTTAAATAAAAATTCCAACATGTTTTAAAAGTGGCATATGCTGTAACCCTTTCACCCTCCCCCCACCAAACAAACTCAACATTGAGGTTAGGAAGTGTAGTCAGTGTGGGCAGGGAAGCTGAGATATAATTACCTACATCCTTTAAATGATGTAATCACATAAGGGCAAGATGACCTTAGGAGTTGATTCTAATATTTTGGTCAATCTCCAAAATCTAATCGAGATTTTCCCCCCCTCAGTTACTTAAAAGTTTTTGTTTTGTTTTGTTTAATTTAATTTAATTCATTTCAATTAAGCTGAGAAATGGTTTTCTTTCTTTTTCTTATTTTTTCTTTTTTTCAAAAAAAGAAAACAAAGTACAATTAATCCTTCTCCCTCATCTTTTCCACAACCACATATACCATGAGAGTGAATAACCACACACACACACACACACACACACACACACACACAATATCTGTGCTTTTTTTCTTTCTTTGGCCCAAGGGATCACTGATTTCATAGTAGCACACCAGCAAAGAATTGTTCTTTTAGTAGGTCTCCTGGGGTTTTATTTGGATGTTTTAAGTGTCCCAAGTGTGGGGATGCTTGCTGTCTTTCTAAGGATGTGATCAGTTCTCATGGTGAGCATTTTTCCCCTTCTCTTCTCATGTTTAACTCAAATTCTTTCCTCTTCTTCCTTTGTGCTGTCCATTTGCATCCTGCCAAAAGATTCTTCCTCTCCTGAGGCATTTCCATCTTTCACATATTTGCAGACTGTTATCATGCTCCTCTTAGCAATCACTTAGCCAAAATATACATTACTTTGTGCTCTTTTAATCTCTCCACATAAATCAAGCCTTGGTTCCCTAATCATGTTGTTTTTCTTCTGTGAAGTCACTCCAGTTTGGCTTTGCATTTTGAGATGACAAAAATGGAAGACAGATTTCCCTGCTTAGTCTCAATTCTGTCTTGTTGAGATACCATCATCTCCTGCTCCTTAATATTACGCTTTTTTGTGTGCCAACTAAATCAATTACTCCTTTTATATTGTTAGGTTGTATTGCTGTTTCATCCCTTTTTCCCTGGAGGTCTAACCTGGTGGAGAACTTTGAAGTGGTTCATTATGTTATTTTTCAGCAATAATGAGAATAAAAATCACATATTTTTTTTGCAGGGACAGTAGGACCAGACCTCCTTGTTCCGACCCCAAATCCCCCAAACACTTATTATTATCAGTGAATATTTCACATTTTTTTAGAGAGTTTCCATTAAGAATGAAACCAGACATGGATATTTCTAGGTCCAAGATTATAGGAGCGAAAAGCAGGAATTTATAGTGAAAATACCTCTTGCAACATTACCAAATATGCTTCGATATAGGCACAGAATCGACAGTAGTTCCTTTTATAAGCGCTTGCTAAATTTCAGAAAGAAAACTAAATGAAACCTGACTACTTATGAAGTTCTTCGGCAATATTTTTTTTTCCCAAAGTGTATCAGATTGCTGCTTTTAAATTTGTGTCATTCAGTGATAATCCCTAGACTTCCTGATTGGCTAAAGTATTTGGAACTGGCTCCCCTTTGAATCACTCTTTATGCTAATGGCGAGTGTGGATGCTAATCTGTGGGTCATTAACACCTCATATATGTTAGTTCAGAGATGTGGGGTGTGCCTGTGTTTGCTCTGCCAACATTCATAGCATTTCTTGGAAATTCAGAGGTTTTGTTTTTTAAGGGTTTGATTTTAAATATTTTCCACATAGGCATTTTTACTCTCACTCTGAGTAATCAGTTTTTTGGAATTTGGTTTTATTTTAATTCTTCTTTTCTGAACTCATTGATTAGATGGGATATGTACCAGCTGGAAAGTCTGAAGAGGAGGTATAAGCCTTGCTTAATTGCTCCCTGGAGACGATATCTTGGGTAAAATAAGCATATCACCCCTTCCAGCTCCATCTTGATCCTGATTCCTAATCTTTATCTACAACAATATTTTCATTCTTGTGGAACTTACAAAATCCAAGTTTGACTCTTGATATATCTGACACTCTATTTTTCTATTAACATTAGAAAACTGAACAAATTATCTTTCTCATCCTCTCTTCAGCATTTGACCTTGTATGTACCTGTTAAGTTTAGCCTAAAGCTATCTCCTTATATATTTTAAGTTGAGCCTAAAGGTTTCTCCATGCATAGTGACCTGCAACCTAACTGGATGTGTAAACAGACTGTAAGCTACTCTTATACCAATCACCAAGTTTTGGCCAAAGGCAGTCAACTCTTCAAGTCATTTTTTAAAAAGGCAAATGCCAAGCTGTGACCAATCCAGCTGTTTCTGTATCTCACTTTCGTTTTCTGTAAGTCACTTTCCTTTTCTGTTCATCAATGTTCTTCGATCACACATAAGTGCCAGGATCTTTCTGAACTTATTCTGGTTCAAGGCTTCCTGATTCATGAATTGTTGTTTGCTCAATTAAATTCTGTTAAATTTAATTTATCTAAGGCTTTTCTTTTAACACACCTTTTAGACCATCATATCTTAACCTCAATATTATACATAGGAAAGATACATTTAGTACAAAGCTAAGGTACTTATATTCAAATAACGCATATATACATATATGAGGGGAGACCTAAACAAACCCATAATTTATTTACTTAAAAAGTATATTTATTCTTACACATTTAAATTTCAGTGACCCCTAAAGTACTCTCTGTTTGATGCAAGATACTTATTGAGATTCTTGCTAAACGGCTCAAAAGTTTTTGAACTTGTCAATTTTGATAACTTTTAGTCCTGCCATTTTTTGTTTCACCCCTTCCAATGGGTAAAATGCTTCCCTGTATGTACTTTTTTCATCAGGGAAACAATAGAAAAAGTAGCTGGAGGTGAGATCAGGTGAATAGGGAGGGTGGGACATGGGGGTCATGTCCGTTTTGGTGAAAAACTGCTGAACACTCAGTACAGTGTGAGCAGGTGCACTCATAAATCATCCATCATGAAATGAGCAAACGTGCTGAAAGAACTACCAAAAATAAATTTCACTGAAGCCAAATGCATTCTCTCACAACAACGCTAGCTGGTACACTCATGTTGGTGCTTTCTCAGAACACTTACCTCGCAGAGAAATCCTGTATTACAAGGAGCCTGCCCTCCAAAAGATAGTTCCATTTTGGGGAGGCAGTTTCCCCTCGTATGTATGTGTATATATATATATGTATACATGTACATATATAAAACAGCCTTGTTTTATAATTCATATATCCATGTACATTAATATGTAATTCTTGCTTTTTTCTCATTGGAATAAACATTCATAACTATAAAAGTCAATGCAAAGTTCTTGTCTACTTTGCAAATTTTTTCTCAAAAACCAAAAATTACTTGGAAAGTAATCTATTAAAAAAATCAAGGTAAGGAATGTCAAACTCATTAGAGAAAAGGTTTGTTTTGAAAATTTCATGAGGATATTAGCTTTTCATGATTTAATAGAATCAAAGGTACAATACAAAACAATAGCAACAGCAGTAAACTCAGCCAGGCACAGTGGCTCTCGCCTATAATTCCAGCACTATAGGAGGCTGAGGGGAAAGGATTACTTGAGCCCAGGAGTTCAAGACCAGCAACACAGTAAGACCTCGTCTCTATAAAAAATAAAACATTTGAAAAAATTAGGCAGGAATGGTGACACATGCCTGTAGTCCCAACTACTTGAGACACTGAGATAGATGGGTCACCTGACCTCAGGACCAGACTCAAATAAAGTAAAAAATAAAGTAAAATACATATAAGCTCAAATGTTTCCTGCAGCAGAGTAGTAATCCTAGACACTGACTCACTTAGGCAGTGTTTCCTACCACCAAGTTTTTGTAGTTGATGTTCCTTCTACCTGAAATGGTCTTCCCTCAGATATATGCAAATATTATCACTTTCGCTTCTATCCCATTAATTTTCATATATATTTTATTTTAATGATGTGGGATACAATTCAGGATTAGGTATACAAGTGGTCGTCATACAGGTAAAGTTTGGGTCTTCCTTTGGTCCCCACTTTGCCTGGTTTGAGATCAAGTATTCTTATTGACATTGTGTTCACCTTCCCACCCCAGCAATATCTTGCTACTGCTAATCCCTTTCTTATAGTATTATGGTAAATGTCCAGGGTCCACTTATGAGTGAGAACATGTGGTACTCTAGTTTTTTGTTCTGTGATAGATTACTGAGTATTATTGACTCTAAATCCATACAAGTTGCTCAGAAGTCAACATGTTTGTCCTTATTTATGGCTACATAATATTCCATCATATATGTACCACAATTTTTTAAATCTGGTCCAGTTTCAATGGGCAGCACAGTTGGTTCCATGTTTCTGCTATTGTGAATAGTGCTGCAATAAAAATGCATGTGCAGGTATCTTTTTTTGGAGAATGATTTTAGTTTCTCAGGGTGTATTCCCAATAGGGGGATTGCTGAATCATAAGGAAGGTCAATTTCTAGTTCTTTTAGAAATCACTGCACTGTTTTCCATAGAGGTTGAACTAGTTTGCATTCCCACCAGCAATGCAGAAGCATTCCTTTTTCTCTGCATCCTTGCCAGCGTCTGTTGTTGTTTGTTTTATTAATCATGGCCACTCTTCAGGGGTTAGGTGGTATCTCAATGTGATTTTGGTTTGCAATTCCTGGATGATTATTGGGGCTGAGCACTTTTTCATGTGTCTGTTGGTTGCCCATGTATCTTCTTTTGAGAAGTGTCTCTTTAGTCTTTTGCCCACTTTTTAATGGGGTCATTTGATTTTTTTCCTTTTGGCATGTTTGAGTTCCTATAGACTCTGGATGTTAAGCCTTTGTCAGATATACAGTTGGCAATGCTTTTTTTTCCCCATTCTGTGGGCTGTCTCCCTGTTCTCTTGATGGTTTCTTTTGCTTTCCAGAAGCTTTTCAGTTTAATGACGTCCCACTTGTCAATCTTATCTCTTACAGCATGGGCACTTGGGATTTTGATCAGGAACTGGTTGCCAGTTCCAATTTCCATAAGGGTTCTCCTGCATTTTCTAAGGTTCTTATAGTTTGAGGTTTTACATTTAGGTCTTTTATCCATTTAGAGTTGACTTTTGTGTATGGTGATAGGTAGGGGTCCTGTTTCAATCTTCTGCATGTGGTCAACCAGTTTTCCCAGCACCATTTACTGAATAGGGTCTCCTCTCCCCAGTGGTTGTTGGTGGAGGTTTTGTCAAAGATTAGTTGGTTGAGG
>CAUYQG010033398.1:0-11371 GCA_963574415.1 Tarsius wallacei | reverse complement strand
AACCATAGTTTAGCAAAGTGTTGAAGCCCTTCCTTTGCCGCCCCCCCCCCCCCCCCCCCACAACAACGTGGATTGTTGGGAACGTGGGAAAAAAACACAAATTGTTAATGACACATAAATTGAAAAACAAAAAAAAAAATTTATTTTAACAAAGAAAAAAAAAAAAAAGTTTAAAAAAAAAATTAAGAAAAAAAAAAAAAAACAAAAAAAACATGAATAATGCCAGCCATCAGCCCCATCACGGGATGGTCCTAGGACCAAATGAGAAGCTAGATGAAAAGAGATTTCCACATCTTAAGGCATAAAGAATATGTGCAGAATCGTTAGTGAGGCAGTCAGGGAGAAATGGCTGAGTCAGGCAGCTCAAGTCTCAGCCTGCTCTGACTCGCAACACCTCCAAGATTCCAGGCTCAGGCTTCGTCCTCCCCCAACCCTTCTCTTCTGCCGCTCTCCGTGGGCGCAGCAGAAGTGCTGCCAGTCATGGCCACGGAACACAGAAACCAGCCTTCACATTGTAAAGCTTAGTAAGGTGTTTCTCTCTTTTGAGGATTCTTGACCCAAAGTAAATTTGTCTTACGCGTTGGCCCATTTGAGTAGAAGTCACTGAACTCCTTCCCTCCCACAATCTACTCAGAAGAAGACGAGAAAGAAGCATCATCCGAGGGCTGGATGTGGCCCTGTGTGCGTCGTCTCCCTGGGGGCTACTCACAAGGACCTCGCCCCCAGGGATTCCGCCTCCATGGCTCAGGGTGCTGCTTGGACATCCGGGTTTTCAGAACATTCCCAGGAAAGTCGAAGGTGCATCCAGGGTGAGAACTGAGTTTGTCTAAACCCTCAAGGGACAGATGAAGGATGGAGGCTCCGATTTCTCTTGGACGACAGTTCTTCATTTTTGCTTTTGTCACTCTCTCAACAGGGTAGTTTGGCCAACCCCTAAACCTCAAACGTGCTAAACTGGAAAGATGCTTCATCCCAACTAAACTCTCAATGTCGTTACTACCACAATCCTCAGACCTTCCTGGAAACCTCAGGCATCTTTAATAGCCTCTTTAGTCCCAGGTAAAATCTGGAATTGGGAGGAAACATTTTTTTTTTGAGGTGGAGTCTCACTCCGTCGCCCAGACTGGAGTCCAGTGGCCTGCTCCCGGCCACCGCAGCCTCGAACCGCTGGGCTCTGGCGACAGCCTTCCAAGTAGCTGGAACTACAGGCAGCTAATTTTTTGATTTATTGTAGAGATGAGGTCTTGCCAAGTTGCCCAGGCAGGTCTTGAACCCTCAGGCTCAGGCAATCCTTTCACCCCGGCCTCCCAAAATGCTGGGATTACAGGCTGAGCCACCGAGCCCGGTCAGGAAACATTTTTATTCGTTTATTGCTTCAGTCTATTTCTTTCTATTTCCACTGCCCTCGTGCTGGCTCTTATCTCAGCTGACATCTGACCGGGTCTCTCAGCCTGCAAACTGGCCCGTTCTCGGCTTTCCTTCGCTTTATTCTAGCCGAAACACCAGGCCTGATGGAGGATGGGGCTGAAGTCCTCAGCCTGGCCTTCAAGGATTCCGCCTCTACCTTCTGGGCACGTTTGACATTATGCCGCTCTGCCCAGGCTTTTCTCTTGATCGCCATTCGTTTTATCCTTCGAAGTCCAGCTCAAGTGCGATCTCTTCCACTGAGTCTCTGGGCTCTCCTGCCGCCAAAGGGATTTCCGTCCGAATTCCTGTTACACTTTATTTGTGCTTGACTCTGGCACTCAGCAGCTGTTGAGTTTCCTACAGAGACTTTGGACTCTTGTCCCGCACATCTTTGTGCCTCTTTGCATAACACCCATCATGGTGGGTGCGCAGTAAATTGCATTGCGTGAGTGAATGCATAATTGTCATGCAAACAGTTAAGTGACTTCTGAGAGATCATCCAGCATGTTTGATAGACAGCGTTGGGAGCAAATCCATGTCTCTGGCATCTGCACTCTGTATCATTCCGAGAAGTCCGTGTTGCTTAAGGTAATTCACAAACAGCTCACTTTAAAAAAATCAGCTGTCTCATCAGGGATGTTTGCTTGCTCATTTAGAAAAAAAATGAGTAAGAAAAATGCTAAGCAATTTGGGAGAGGAAAAAACAGTCTTGTGAGTAGCTCAAACAAAACACACACACACACACACACACACACACACACACCCTCTCAATGTTAAGATTTACGGAGAGCTACATTTTCATGTCATTTTTGGGAAGGTCTGGGAAAGTTGGAGGTGGGACTAGGAGGGACAAAAGCAAGATGCTCGTGGAAGGCTGGGAACCCCAGGCTCTCTGAAAGCATCCACACCACCTGGGTGCCCTGTGACTGTTGCGTGCTTGTGACAACACATAACAGACCTGGTGTGGCCAGGGCAAGCAAGGGTTAGGGCAGTTTCTTCCCTATTATTCTCTCATTACACTCCTGAATGCTAGCACTTTACTAGCTGACTGCATCAGGTTTAATCTCTCCTGAGTTCCACACATTTTGTTTAAGCTGCACAGTTAATTGCCTGAGGGGTAATTGAAAATGAAGCATGAAATGCGTGGTGAGTGAAGGCTAGATTATAGACCTTAAGCTCTGCGTTCCCGGTGGCTCCGAACTCAGCACAGCTCACACCAAATGGCATTCCCTCTGATCACCAGCGTCTGGTTCGGGCCATTGAGTTAGCTGCCAGCGCCTGCTCTGTGGAATCTTAACTGCTATTTCCATCTCCACACCCCCCGTACCTGCCTTGCACACACGCGCACACACACGCTTTTTGAATTCCTGGGATAGCAGCTTTCTCAAACGATTCACTCTCTGAAGCTATCGACTCTTTTGAAATGAGGCCTAGAAAAGCAATTACTGGGCCTTGTCTGAGTCGGTGCTGATGAGTGGAGCATACAGCGGGCTCATCTGACACCCCTGGCTTCTTAGCAGGCACCTGCCCTGCTGTGGACAGAGATGCCTCTTGCGTTGTGGCATCTGCCCTATTTCTCCAGCTCTGGGATGATGAGGCAGGAAGGTTCTGGTGAGAGCTTCCTGCCACGTAGCCCAGGATTTAACCACCAAGCAGAACGCCATATTGATGCAACCTTCTTTCCTCTGATCAAAGGGATTTGATAGAGACAAATCCTGCTGTTTCTATCTTGTTGGAGGAAAGGTCTTGCGTCTGTGAGATCTGGTTCTTAAGGGACCCTGAAACTGAAAAGCCATGTGTCCTTTCTGCAGAGATGGCCTGTGAGCCCAGCAGGGACCCAGAAACACACTGCTGGTCCAAGGATAGGAAAAAACTCATGGAAGATCATTGATGAAGTCGATTAGGAACTGCTTGCTTCTTGTTGACTTGCACAAAATTATGTGATATTGGGAATGTACCAAAATGCACAGGGAGCATGTAGGGCTGAGGGGTGGGGCGGTAGAGTGGGAAGAGATTTGGGCTGAAGGATGGGGCCTAGATTCTGGCCCCAGCCCGGTCACTGAGTGGGTCTGCCCTTTGGATAGGCTGCTCACTGTCTCTGGCCTCACTGTCCCCATCTCCAAGACGATCTCTTGGGGCCCTTCCAGCTATGGGAGACCATGATATTCAAGAAGGGCTTTGACCAGTGCTCAACATCATTGAAAGCAAAGCAGCTTGGCAGAGACTGCCAAGGCTGAGACGCCGAGAGCCGTGGAGCAGACCTGAATGCAACTTGTTCACGTCCCAGAGTGCTGGCTCCCTGACCTTCATCTGTTGCCCAGTTCAGTCGACTCCGGCCCCTGCTTTGCTTTGTTAACTGAACTCACTCAAGATTGGTCATCGATAGATTTGTAGACTTATAGGTGTTTTTTCTTCTTCTCTTGTGGATGTCAGTGTCTATGGTGATTGCAGTCTGTGCTTGGTTGTGATTGGGAGATAGTGATTAAATTAATGGCTCTTTTCAATGAAGGTAATGGATAAAATGTCTAATTAAACAGGCATGTCATTATCTACTTTGAGTCTAAATGAATTTGCCTCGTAACATGGAAGGGCGAAGAGGTTAATTAGGAAGCAGAGAGTGTGACTTTCATGGGCGGGCTCACAGATAAATGTGGAGATGGCAGGGGGACGGTTCCATCCAGTGTCACGCCCATCCTGCCAGTGTGATCCTTGTGAGGCGCGCAAGTCCAGCACAGCTTATGCTATGTCCCACACACAAGCAGTCTGCCACGAGGAAGATCAGCTCCCGTGAAAGAAGGCAGCTCACTAGCACAGAACTGAAGGGGATGATGGGACACATAGAGGCGCATTTGTCTTTGTCTGTGGGTGACGCTGGTGGCATGAGCATGGCAGTGTGATGTGGACTCAGCCCCCTTCTGCATGACCCCGGGGAAAGCAAAACCTCAGCCCTAGTCTTCCTCTTCCTTCCACACCCAGTGAGCTAACGTTTATTTAGTCCTTTCTTTCGGCCTACATTTTACAAAATTACAAATTTAAAACACACATTACAAAAATTTCCTAACCATCTTTGTGTGTCCAGTTCAGTAGCAATAGGTGCATTATGAATGCATTGTTGTGCTGTTCCCACCACTATTCATTTTCAGAACTAGTTCATCTTGTGGAACGGAATCTCTCCTCCGATCGAACAATAACTCCCTACTCCCCTCTTCTTCCAGCCCTCGACGGCCACCATTCTGTTTTCTGCCACTGTAAATTTGACTACTGTTAAGTGCTTCATATAAATAGAATCATCCAGCACTTTTTCTGTGTGTGACTGGCTTATGTTGCCTAGCACAATGTCCCCCACTTTCAAACATGTTGTGGCATGTGTCAGAATTTCCTTCCTTTTGAAGACCAGATAATATTCCATTGTATGTCTATACTACATTTATTTTTTATCTATTTTTCTTTTTTAAAAAAAAATTTAAAGATGTAGGGTACAGCTCAGGATTAGGTATACAAATTTTGATTATGCAGGCACCCTTATTGATGAGGTGTGCTTCCCCTTCCCCTGGCAGTTTCCCTCAACTGCTAATCCCACCTCCCTCTCCTGGCAGTTTCCCGCTACTGCCAATTCCTCATATAGTATTATAATTGTTCAAGGTCCGCTTATGAGTGAGAACATATGGTACTTTTTCTGTGATAGAGCACTGAGAATGACAGACTCTAAATCCAGCCAAGTTGCTGCAAAGTCCATAAGTTTGTCCTTCTTTATGGCTGCATAATATTCCATTGTGTATATATACCAGTTTAAAAAAAATCCAGTCCAGCTTCAATGGGCAGCATGGTTGGTTCCATGCCTTTGCTATTGTGAATAGAGCTGCAACCAACATGCGTGTGCAGGTGTTTTTTTGTAGAATATTTTGAGTTCCTTTGGGTATATTCCTAAGAGGGGGATTGCTGGGTCATATGGAAGGTCACTTTCTAGTTCTTTCAGAAATCACCACACTGTCTTCCAAAGAGGTTGCACTAGTTTGCATTCCCACCAGCAGTGTAGAAGTGTTCCTTTTTCTCTGCATCCTCACCAGCATCTGTTGTTTTTTTTTGTTTGTTTTATTAATGACAGCCATTCTTACTTAGGTAGTATCTCAATGTGGTTTTGATTTGCATTTCTCTGATGATTATGAGGCTGAGCACTTTTTCATGTGTCTGTTGGTTGCCCATATATCTTCTTTTGAGAAGTGAAAAATAAATATTGAGAAGACCAAGTTATTCGTCCGACAATAAGCAAAACTGGTGAGGGTTGGATTTTCCAATTTTGTTTGTAATCTCCATGTAATTTTGTTTATGTTTGCATTCAATAACCATTTATTAAATGTTACCAGAGTTGTCTTAGGCCTTAGGAATGATAAGATGAAAGAGAAAACAAACAAATTTCTCTTATGGGGCTTAATTCCAGTGAGAAGAGATTAGCAATGAACAAGGAAACACATTCATTAAATCATTTTGGCTAATGATGAGTGATATAAAGGAAACAAAACAGAGTGAATGTGGTTGAACCCAGAAATCTCAGGGTTCACAGTTGAAGTTCAGTTCTCATTAATGGAATCTCCAGTTGGAGGTCCTGACTGGGGGCTTTTCTCCTTGTGGTGGTCCAGATACCCTGGCTCCTTGCATCTTGTGCTGCCCTATCATCTAGGAACCCTCTGCCTATAGCCTGCAGAGGTAAAATAAAAACAAATTTGGCAGATTCTGGGGGATTTTTTTCAAGGGTCAAGCCTACCTGGGACTGATTTCACAATTGCCTGCCTTTCACTGGGCAGAACTCAGTCACATGGACACTTCTGACCTCAGATCTGGCTGTGTGCCCAAGAGGAAAAAGAAAGGGGCTTTATAAAACAGTTTCTCCTACTATAATGACTGGTTGTTAGAGAGACATCAGGAATATGAGATCTCAGACACC
The DNA here is from genome assembly GCA_963574415.1 of Tarsius wallacei. Classification (NCBI taxonomy): domain Eukaryota; kingdom Metazoa; phylum Chordata; class Mammalia; order Primates; family Tarsiidae; genus Tarsius; species Tarsius wallacei. Next base: position 5,022 of record CAUYQG010033398.1, on the reverse strand, counting down.
ACTGAAAAAGTTGTGTTTGACTTGAAAGCAACATGAGAAGAACAAGGTCACATATATATCTACATGAGAGCATTGAAGGTAGAGAAAACAGAAAGTTCCAAGGCAGGAATATGCTAGGCCAGCTAGAAAACAGGAAGGCCAGTATGACAACTTTATGTTTTTATATCTATATTTACTTATTTATTATCCTGACAGGACAAAGGAGGTTTCTGGATCAGAGATCAAACCATTTATTTACTCACAGAGAACAGAGAAGATTGTGTTTACCTTCTATTCTTCAGAACAGAAATTCTCATTGTGGGGGTTTGCAGGTGGTAGAGAGTGGAGGGGGAGAGGGAGCTATGAGAGCCACCTTGTGAGTACAGAGGGATTATGTGTCATGGAAAGTCACCCCCAAACTATATACATATATATTTTGATTTATTGTAGAGATGAGGTCTTGCCAAGTTGCCCAGGCAGGTCTCGAACCCGCGGGCTCAGGCAATTCACTCACCTCAGCCTCCCAAAGCGTGGGATTACAGGCTGAGCCACCAAATCTGGCACCCCTAACTATTAAAATCAATTTTCCTTCTTTGATCCAGGGAAAGGCAGGAGAGAGAGAGAGAGAGAGAGAGAGAGAGAGAGAGAGAGAGAGAGAGAGAGAAAGAGAGAGAGAGAGAGAGAAGGAAAGGTCTCCAGACTTGCAACTTCTGGAATGTAAATAGATGCCCTAGGGCCTCTGGAATGTGAATAAATACCTTTAGAGGCTCCTAAATCTTTCCAAAGGTCTCTATCTTTAATGCTGCTATTCCGTCATTCTTTAAACCAGGTGCCAGAACTCTTGTAAAGATCCCTGACAGTGAAGAAACATGAAAATAAGCAAAGAACATAGAGAATGAGAAGGAAAAGTGGTAAAAGATAAGGTCAGATACACAAACAGAAGCTAAACAATATAAAGCCTCGAGACCTAGACAAAGAGCTTGGAATTTATTCTGAGTGTAATGATGATTTTTTTGAATGGCTGTATGCAAGAGCACGACATGCTCTGATTCTGGTTTTGATTGCTCAGTGGTGTGAGAAGAATGGCTGGGAGTGGGGTGGCTTCTGCTACGGTCAGGTTCCATAGGATGAGGCCTGCCCCAGAGTGGCAATGGCAGAGGATGACACAACTGGGCAGAATAGGGTTATGTTTTGAAGAAAGACTAGATACAGTGGGTGAGGGTTAGAGCCGGGGCGGGGGAACAAAAACAGGTATTGCCATTCCCAGGTTTTTGTTTGAGCTTTTGTTTGAACAGCTGGTGATGACATTTATGTATTATAAGGGGAAGGATGTAGTGAAAATGAAGTTAGGCAGTTGGAAGGAGTCAGTCAAAAAGTCTCCTTTTGCTTATTATTGCTGACATGCTGTATCAGACGAGTCACCAGCAAGAAACAGGTAGCTCACAGAGTAAACCCTGGTTGAATGTTTACAGAGGTAGGGGAAGGTGAAGGGAGCCAGCACAGAACCCAGGGACTCTCAACGATGAGAAGTCATCACTACTCCAGATCTGAAAAAAAAAAACAACGGGGGAAGGAGAGCATTACAGGACATGGTGTGAGTGTCGCCATGACAGCAGAAGTGACCGTGTATCCATCCTCTCTCTCCTTCTGCTCATCATATCCTTCAGGCACTTTTCTATGGCTGAATCCTACCAGAGCCCAGAGGGCCTGAAAGCCCAGGTGGTAGAGAGCAGGACATGGTGCAGGGCAGGGCCACATGGGAAACGAATCTGAGAGCAGCAGAAAAAGCAGCACCTGTGTCCCCATGACCTCTTTAGGGAGGCAAATAGATATTCTGATTTGGAGCTCAGTGGAGGCAAAGGTGGAGATATTGATGTGGAAGTCCTCAGCATTTCAATAATATTTGTCTCTAATATTAAGAGCTAATATTTGTCAAGCCCTTACTTTGTGCTGGGCAATATATGAGTGTTTCCCACGCACCATTACCTCAATGAATTCTTCTAAAAAAGCTATAGGCCAAATGCCATTACCTCCTTGTACACAGTAGGCAACTGAAACCCAGAGAGGCAAAATAATTTGTATAAGGTTACAAAGCTACTAGGTGGCAGATCCAAGAACCAAGTCCAGGCGTTTCTACTCATAGGGCTGGTGATAGAAACCATTACTGCACACAGCTTCTCTTATCTGAGAGAATCAAATTCTGAAGCAATGCATTTGATCACATGATTTTTTTTTTTCCTTTTTTTTTGGTGAATTCTTTCCTCGTTTTAATTTTTTTCTATTCCTTTGAAAGAAAACAATTCTGACAAGAATTCATCAAAGGAGATATTCCAAATGTTAATGTCCCAGTTTGGGTATTGCTTTTGATTAGGCTGTTTGCAGGCTAGAATATTAGTAACCCTCATATTCCCTATACCACAAAAAACAGTAGATTCGCTTTTATCTTGGGAACAAAGCTGGATAGAAAAGCTTTTTTAACTTTTTTAATTCATGAAACATTTATCTTCGAGTCAGGTTTTGTTATAGCAGCACAAATGTGGCCCGTCAGCATTTCTTTTATAACCCCCTATTTCCAGGGCTTTCCGAGCATGCCTTAGAGATTCTACTTTGAATTAAAACTTGGCATTCAGAATTTGAATGAAAAAAAAAACACATTTTCCTTACCAATTAATCAAATCGTTTAGAGATTTTCAATTTAGAAGGGAACCAAATGCAAGACTTTTACTAATGCAAAAATATTTTAAGACAAATTTGCTAATTTAAATCTTTGTAAAAATAGGAACACTCACTATACAAGTATACCATATCACTGTAAGTTCTCAAATAAAATTATAAACGTTTCTAAGATAACATTTAAAAAGTAGTTATTGCATCTTATACTTTGCCTTTTTGGCTTTGTGAGTAATTTATTTCTACTTTGGGAATTTGGGTGGTTTGAAGTTCTCAAAATAATTGGTTTAAAGCTGTAGCAGTATCACGACACTAAATCAGTATAGTAAGGGGGTGGAGGAGAATCCTGAGAGAATGACAAAATGTTTCAATGTATTTTTTGGAATTTAAAGGTATGTAGGGGCATTTTGCATTCCGTAAACAAAGATTAGGAGCATAAATTGAGTTTGTTAGTAGATACTTGAAATTAACTTGTTGAGTACAATAGCAATAGTAAGGACTAAATAGAGTTTAGTAACAAAGCCTTTCCAGCTTTGTTTAGTTCGGAAATATTCCATGAATGACTGATAGCAATGAGGGGAGGTGATGATGGTGATCCGTCTTTCATTTCTCATTTTAGAGTCTTTTCTGTAAGTTTTCTCCTGTCATCTTTAAGCCTAAGTAAATTCTAGATAGTAAGTGAAAATAGATGAAGACTCTGAGTAAACCTATTCTTCTCCTGACTGACTCCTTTCCATCCACGTTGGCTTCCTTTTTGTTCCAGAAACAAGCTCTATCTTTTCTTTCTACCTGAAAAACTTTTTAGCCACGCACAGTGGCTCAAGCATGTAATCTCAGCATTTGGGGAGACGGAAGCGAGACAGTTGCCTGAAACCCAGGGGTTTGAGACCAGCCCGGATACTTGACGAGACCTCATCTCTACAATAAAGTTAACAATACAAAAAATTAGCCAGGCTTGGCGGCGCATGCCCATAGTTCCAGTTACTTGGAAGGCTGAGGTGGAAGGATCATCTGAGCCCAGCACATTGAGGCTGTGGTGGCTGTGAGTGTGCCACTGCACACCAGCCTGGGTGACAGAATGAGACTCTGACTCAAAATAAATCAATTAACTTAAAAAAACAACTTTTCCTTCAGATATCTGCTTGACTAACCCCCTTAGTATCTTCATCCTTAGTATCTCCCATCTTTGCTCAAATCTTATTTTCTGAGTGAGGCAGAAATGGATCACTCAACTTGGTAATGTGATTTGCCCTTAGCCCCCCAAGCCCCAAACTCATGATATTGTTAACCCTACCTGACATTTTATTTCCTTCATATGTATCATCTCCTAACACACATTATGCCTTTTTAACAAACTGTCTATCTCCCCAACTAGAATATAAAGTCTATGAAGATTAGTTTGTCCATTTAATTTGTTGGCATATCCTTGGCACCCAGAATTGGCATATATTAATTGCTCAAAAATATTTGTTGAATGAACAAATTGTTAAATGAGATCCACATTTCTAAGACCATAGCAAGAATCTCCAGACAATAGTCCACATATGACATTCCCTGTCTCTTCTACAGATTTTGGATATTTCTCTACAATACTCAAGAATACCCTTTGAACATTGGTGTCAAAATGAAAGACGCCACATTTAGATATTCAGATCTGCATTATAATGTGTTATGGGTCCATCTTTTCTGGAGACATTTAAACTGAAGCTTCGACATTTTTGTAGTTAATTTTAATTTTAGCTGTTGTTTGGAAAATATAAGCTGAATGGATACATATGGAGTATGATTTTCACAAAACAAATGCTTATTCTGTATTAAAAATACCACTGTATATATTTCATAATATTTGTATGCATGTAATGAACTGTGGAAATTACAATGTGATTCTATAATTTAAAAAGAAAAAGAAGGACTCTCTCTCCCCCTCACTGCTAGCAGTGGTAGAACGGCCATGCTAAAAATAAGAGTTTTCTTTTTTTTTTTAACATATTTTTTATTTTAAAATTGTGGGGTACAGTTAAGGGTTAGGTATACAAATGTGCATTGTTCAGGCACCCTTGTTGATAAGAGGTGTCCCCCCCGTCCCCAGACAGATATTGACTACCGTTAATCCCACCTCCCTTCCCCTCCCTACCCCCCCATAGTTTCCTGCCAGTCAATTCTTTTCTTATAGTATTATGATAGATGTTCAAGTTCCACTTATGAGTGAGAACATGTGATACTCAGATCTTCGTTAAGAGTTTTCTATAAGGAATTTAGCCTTGGCCCCAGGGCTTGAAATCCATGCTAATTGTGAAATGGAGTGAGAGTGTAACACCAGCTCAATGGTGTAAAAACAAGAACAGTAGGATTTCAGTGCAGATACCAGTACTG
>CAUYQG010033395.1:0-12046 GCA_963574415.1 Tarsius wallacei | reverse complement strand
CTTTGGGAGGCCGAGGTAAGTGGATTGCCTGAGCCTGTGGGTTCGCGACCAGCCCAGGCAACTTGGCGAGACCTCATCTCTACAATAAAATAAAAAATTAGCCAGGCATAGTAGCACGTGCCTGAAATTCCCACTACTTGGAAGGCTGAGGTGGAAAGATCGCTGGAGCCCAGCAGGTTGATGCTGGGGTGGCCGTGAGTGTGCCACTGCACTCCAGCCTGGGCGACAGAGTGAGACTCCAACTCAAAAAAAAAAAAAGAAAGAAACACAACACTGAATGGTGTGCTCAGGACTCTTTCACTCCTATAGATTATCTCTATACTGAATGACCAGTGGCTGCCATCTTTCTCATAAGTCAAATTATTACCCATATATTTTCACAATATATTGTCTTAAAGACAACATAGGCAGTGCATTCTGGAAGGACTTCCACCTCAAATCATTACAATGTTTTGGCGCTTCGGTGATCTAGAACAGGAATTGGCAAACTTGTTTTTGTGGGCTATGCAACCTCTACAATAACTTAACTCTACTATTGTAGCATGAACACAGCCATAAATAATACTATGTAAATGGGTGTTGCTGTGTTCTATAAAACATTATTTATAAAATCAGGCTGTAGGTCAGATTTGGCCCCTGGTTATAGTTTTCCAACCCTCATCTAGAAAATTCATGCTGTATGGCTCCTTACTTACTGACAATGTCAGATGAATGAGTAAAGTGGCATCTTAGTCCCAGGAAAAGACATCTTAGTCTCAGGGAGGGACAGCTTAGTCTTAGGATCTTTGATTGGTAAAGGGACTTAGTTGTTATGTTATCAGTTCCTTCTTAGGCTAGCCCCTTTCCCTCTACACTCTGTGGGAGCTGGGGATAAGTTTTGCAAACTCCCCTTCAACCCTGGACCACCTTCTTGGTCCAGTGTAATCAATCCATTGAGGTCTTCATGAGTCATTTGGATGAGATTGTACACACTATGAAGTCCATTCCCTTCCAGAAGAAATCCTGGACAAATGATGAATAACAAATGGTGTTATTAATGAGTCTCACTGCCTAAAAAAGAGCACTGTTCAGCTCTCAATAATACTGCTAATTAATGTGGTTACCCTTAGTCAAACACAAGAAGCTTGCTTTGCCACTTTAGCAATGGGCATGAGTCTAAACAAAGGATCCGTGCACAGAAAGGGTGATATAAAATATTCCAGCATAAATGCTTCATATTTACCTTTGTGCATCCTCTAGTTATGTTTTTGTCATTTGCCTGAATAAACCGTCCTCCTCCTCCTCCTCCTTTTTTCCCCCACTTTAAACTTCAAGCATCATTGCTAAGCCTAAGTGTAGGTGGTTAATACCAGAACTAATTAGCCATAAATTAATTTCCATCCTAAGTAGTCAATTCTGAAAATGACTCCAGTGGCCATTAAATTTAGATTTCAGCGAGGCTCATTGAAGGCTGTGGTATTTGAGAGGATTTGAGACTGCCATCACCACATTAGAGTGGTTGTTCAATATTCCCCTCTCACACTCCCTGCTTGAAGATACAGTGAAGTAATCTGCTTTAACAACAGAGAAAACATGACGCAGAGAAAATTGCAAGGAGAAGCAATTTTTCTCTTAAAGAACACAAACCATAGCTTTGGAATTCCAGAATAGCTAGGTCAATGAGGCCTCAATGGATTGTGATTTCTGGGTAGTTAATTTTGGACTAGGTTTCCCAGAATATCTATAGTTCTGAGAAGACATATTTGGAAAATAAAAGTAGAACTACTGTGTAAGATATTAGGAATGGCATGAAGGAGAAAAAATTCAGATATTTGTTAATCAGATCATGTCACAATGAGGCAATAAAATAGGTCAATTCAATCAACAGGGCTTAAAAGAAATTCAGAGTTATTGTAAATTCTTTTATTACAAAGTTCAATTAAAAAAGAAAGTAAACCCAACCACTGAGACTTCTCTTTCTTCAGCACAGAGATTTAGAGGGCCTGAAAAACTGGAGTCACTCTGCTAACTTCACTATCCCCAGCATTGCATGCCAAAACTACTTCCTCTGAATTAAGAATCAAATTTGGGAAGAAATAAAGATTTTCTTCAGGATTATTTAGAGGACAATCCCAAAGAAAAACTGAAGTTGAATAGAGAAAAAAATGTGGTGCTCCACTAACATCTGGGATATAGGGAGTTAGAAAAAGCATCAATCTTACCCTAATGATGAAAGAAAACAGACAAATTTCAAAATCATAACTCTGCTGGATCTATCAGAGACCTGAGATGTGGGTAACCAAGTATCCTGAAATCCAAAGAAATTAATGTAGCTTAAGGTAGGACACAGCACCTGTTTGCCTATAGCACACATGAGAGGAAGAGATGCTGAGCATCATACAAGCAGGTAAGAATTCAGCTACAATTCTAAGGAGGTACAAAAGGCTGAGTATGGGTTTGCATGAGAATATAGAACTTTAGCAGTGAGAGGTTTGCACCTAGTTAAAGGGTCTTTTCACAGACCTCCAGTAAATACTAATAAGAAAAGTTAGGGGTTGAGGAGACAAGCTGAGAATTCTTGTCTTCCTCAGTGGAATGGGCACGGAGCAAGGTAGCAACTACAAATGGAGGAAAGACATGTAGCCCCTCCTGGATCCTAATCCATTAGGGAAAAAAAATCTTAAGCATCTGGAGAAAGCACAGCAAGGGCTATCTCCCATAGAGTGCAACAAAGGACCCAGTGGGACTGAGAAGATTGAAATAAAAATTCCCTACTCCTGAGGTAGCACAGAAGACAGCAATGGGCACAAAATCTTATACTGATATCATTGGCGGCCTCTCACACAAAAGTCTCAACAAAGAAACAAGGCAGAGTTTGGCCACCATTTGAAGGAGGGACAGCATCACTTTGAAAGTCCCAGACTAAAAACACTGGCACACAGGCCTGCCTAACACTGAGGCTTGACCTGAACAACAAAGAACACAGTCACTCCAATCACCACATTACCAAGCACCAAGTAACAAGAAACAAGAGTCTACCCATGGGAGTGAGGCAAGAGTACGGAGAAAGACCTCACCTATAACAAAGGAACAAAGAGAAGGTCTACAGTTGGATGTGGAAACGGAACATTGAGAAAAGGCCTCCAGTACCCCAATCCTCTTCATAAGTAGAAGGTAAGACTAGACAAATTCAGTGAGGATGAGGGTGCACTGAATATAACCATAATGATAAGAAAACCCAAACTCAGCTCAATTCTCACCAGAGTAACTCAACCCACACTAACAGTGTAGGAAAAAAGGTTTGCCCAATCCAGGCATAATATTATTTGTCTCAATCTCTACCATTTTACACATGATGTCTAGCATTAACACAAAAATTCTAAGACACTAAAAATCAAGAAGAAGCAATCTTCCTTCAAAAGACAAGGAAATTAACAAAACTAGACACAGAGATGACCCAGACATTGCTACTGTCAGATAGGAAATTCGAAATAATATGATCAATAAGTCAAAGTTCTAGTGTATGAACAGATGGAGCCTTTCAATAGAAAGATAAAAACCAAAGATAAATAACTTTTTAAAATCCATGGTAATCCATGAAAAGTATCTTTGCCAGACTTATTAGTAGACTTAACATGATTAAGGAAAGAATCATTGAATTTGAAGATAGATCAATAGAAACCACCCAATTAACACACAAAGAATTGTGGAACAATGGCCAGATGCTGTGGCTCAAGCCTGTAATCCCAGCACTTTGGGAGACCAAGGTGAGAGGACTGCCTGAGCCCACAGGTTTGAGAACAGCCTGGGCAACTTGGTGAGACCTCACCTCTACAACAAATTTAAAAAATTAAGCGGTTGTGGCAGCACGTGTCTTGCTACTTTGAAGGCTGAGGTGGAAGGATCACCTGAGCCCAGTAGGTCAATGCTGGGATGGCCGTGAGTGTACCATTGCACTCCAGCCTGGGCAGTGGAGTGAGACTCCAACTCAAAAAAAAAAAAAAAGAATTGTGGGACACTGAAAAAATTGTGGGACAATACCAAGTGGTTCTATTTACAAATAGCTGCAATCCTAGAGGAATAAAAGAGAGAAAAGTGGGCAAAAGAAATATTTAAAAGAAGATAGCTGAGAATTTTCCAAAAATAATGAAAGACTTTAAACCATAGATCCAAGAATATTAGATAACTCCAAGCAGATTCATGTCCCTCTCATGAACTGCCTGGCCATATTATGGAGTAATGCATATGTTGGATATGTTGATGCTCATATTGATCAATATATGGACAGAAGACCAGACCCCAGAATATGCATGCTGAAGGTTCACAATTATACTAGAAAGGCTAAATGTTAAACAAGCCTTTTGATAAAAGATATGAAACAAACCAAGAGAAAATCCAAGCATAAAAGATATTATGTTTCAAACCAGTAAGAGCTGGTTCAAGACTCTAGAAACAGTTAACAACTGTATTTTAAAACAAAATGTTCATTTTTTCAACAAGTATTTTATATTTTTTCTAAGCCAAGTTTGATAAGTTGATTTTTTAAATAATTTAACCATTTTATCTAAATCTGTCAAATTCATTATTTAAAAATTAAAAAATATATTTAAATTTTTAAAAACTATATAAAAATGTATTCATAGTATCATAATAGTTTATTATCCATCAAGTATCAGGATCTACAGTAATGTCTCCCTTTTATCATTCCTAATCATGATAATTTTGTGTTTTCTCTCTTTCTTTTCATGCTGAATCTTGCTAGAAGTATATTGATTTATGAATATTTCTAAAAGATCCAACATTTGACTTCATTGTTTTCTCAACTACAAGTCTGTCTTCTGTTTCACTGTTTTCTTTCTTTGCCCTTATTATTCTCTTCATTATTTTGTTTGGTTTTAATTTTCTTTGACTTTTATATTTTCTTGAGATGAAAATTTAAAGCTGATTTTTAGACTTTCCTATTTACTTATTCTTAAAGCCATAAATTCCCCCTCTAAACCCTCCTTTGGTTTCTACTCCCCTCCTCTCTGCTTTTCAGCCCTTTCCTGAGCTTTCTGTACTACCATGTACCCAGCCTTTCAGCAATAATCCCATGAGAGTGCAAGGGTGGCAAGGAGAAATAGCCTGCATTTGGGTCTTCTCCTGATTTTTCTTCATATGACCACATGACCGTTAAAATGATTCTGATTTCATCTTACCCTCAAAAAATTGTCATTGTCTGCTCTTCCCAGACTGACCAATTGCCCTCAGAAGGAAAAGAGTTTGCTGATCTCAGTTCCCCTAGGAATGATTTGTCACTGTCTGGAAATTTGTCCCTTTAGTCTTCTTTGTAGTCCCTTAGATGGCTTTTTAAAAATGTACTAATATTTTTTAAACTTTATTTAGTTTCTATGGAGCAGGTGATGGCCTGTTGTGATCTTCGGCCTCTTAATCTGAAGAAGAAACTCCCATTCCATAACTATATGTTGATCAATTATTGCATAGCAGACACATCAGCACTGCCCATTGCTCAGGGTATAGTGGTAAATAAGATACATAATCAAAACTCTAGGCCAGACCATCAAGATACCACAGTACTTTTTTTGAGAACAATCAAAAACCGTGATTAAAAAGAACTGCTACTTCCCAGAGCAAGATTTTATGAATCAAATGAACCTGATTTGTGTTAGAAGTGAGTGACTTTAATATCATTTTTATTGTTTCTTTCCTAATGCCCTATTTTTCTGCAGTCATAACCTTGCCACCTATGTAAGCATACAAAACTTTGCACACTGCTTTCCTTTATTTTTCTCATACCCTTTTCGCCCTTAAAAACTGCAATTAATGCTAATCCAACTATCTCACTCTTTGTAAAATACAGATATGTTGAAAAGATCAAAAATTTAATACAGAAAATATTGGCAATAACCCCTATTACTAGATAATGTTGCCTCTATAAACCTATCAATCATTTGGTTTTGCATTTTTTCACTCTTAAAATAAAACCGATACACTGAGAGTTAATATTCGCATCACCATCACTAAATAATTTATAGGACTTTACAAATGCCAGGTGGCTGCACATGAAATAAAAATCATCAAGGCGGTGCTCACAAGATGCCAAGCAACAAGCTGTAAATGGAAAGCTTGAGTCTGTTCGCTTTGTTGAGCATAACTGTATAAATGCTTTGACTGCATCTATAGAATCAATTGAATGTTCTGTAATGATCAATTACCCAGGAAACCCTCCAGGGCAGCGGTGTCCAACACCACCTTTATGGATCCCATATAGCAAGTAGTAACAGAGTGCTGGATTTGGAATTACCCATCTAGCTTTCATTGAAGGTTGCCATTAATGAGCCATATGTCCTGGGCAAGTTACTTCCCCCACTCAGGCTCCAATTCCTCATCTGTAAAATGAGGAGGTGGGATGAGTTAAACATCTCAGTACCTGCCATCTGTTACATCCTACATTTTTGGTAATTGGCCATTCGTTGTTTTGGAAATGTACACATTCATCCTGGATTAGCTCAAAAGGGAAACAGGGAGAACCTGCCTTAGACTTCCTCAGCATCCCCATCTGGGCTTCCGGTACTCCCTCAAGACTCCATCTCAGAACCTCTGTCTCCTTCTTTCCCACCATAACCTCTTTTGAAAAATAAATAGAGCACTTTGGGAGGCCAAGGTGGGAGTATCGTTTGAGGTCAGGAATTTGAGACTGGCCTGGGCAACATAATGAAAACTTGAATCTACAAATCTGTTTTTGTTTTTTGGGTTTTTTGTTTGTGTGTGTGTGTGGGTGTGTGCATGCGTGTGTGTGTGTGTGTGTGCACGCTTGTTGTTGTTGTTGTTGTTGTTTTTAAATTAGCCAGTGTCGGCGGGGCACAGTGGCTCATGCCTGTAATCCCAACACTTTGGGAGGTAGCAGCAAGAGGACTGCTTGAGCCCAGGGGTTTGAAACTAGCCTGGACAACTTGATAAGACCTCATCTCTACAATAAATCAAAAAATTAGTCAGGCATGGCGGCGTGCACCTGTGGTTCCAACTACTCAGAAGACTAAAGCAGAAGGATGGCTTGAGCCCAGCAGGTTGATACTGCGGTGGCGGTGAGCATGCCACTGCACTCCAGCCTGAGTGACAGGGTAAGACTCTGACTCAAAAAAAAAAATTAACCAGGCATGGTGGTGTGCAATATAGTGTCGGCTACTGGGGAGGCTGAGGCAGAAGGATCACCTGAGCCCAGGAGTTCAAAGCTGCAATGAGCCATAATCACGCCACTGCACTCCAGCTTGGGCAACAGAGAGAAATCCCACCTGTATAAAAATAAAAAGAAAGAAATACAAATTGATGGGACTATTGGGTAGTGTTAGCACTGAGCTTGGAAACCAGAAGTGCCTGAGTTCCATCTGCTTCTTCCAGCTTGTGACTCAGGTTAGTCCCTCAAACACTGCACCAAATGCATAGGATTTTTAGGAAGATTAAATGAAAAAATGTACACACAGTCCATATAACTATGTTTGACATTAATAAGGACTCAACAGATGCTAAATATTGTTAAATATATAATCAACATTTGTATACCTAACCCTGAATTGTACTCCACATCTTTAAAGTTAAAAAAAAAATAAATTTTAAAAAATAATAAAAATTTTAAAATATATATTGTTATTATGACTTCTCCTTAGCAGGAAATGATCTAAATATTAAAATAATAGAATGAAGTTATTTGATAATTTGAATTGTTGTTCAGAAAATGTTCTCTCTTCTCCCTTCATGCTGTGGCTGGAATGTATTGCTCTGTCCCATTGTGACTGAGTTTGGCCATGTGACTTTCTTGGATCAACGGAATGTTTGCAGACAGGATACATACAGAAGCTTTAAGCACGCTTTCATCATTTGGCTGGTCTGTGAAGGTCACTGATCTCTGCCAGGAAAAGAATGTGTCCCAGCCAGAATGAGAATGAACTTGAGCTCAACCTGCAATCTAAAGGCAAAAGTCCAGCCTAACCCAGCTAAGTTACAGTCAACCCATAAGTGTAAGGGTAAATGACTTGTTTTTAAGCTGCTAAATTGTGGGGTAGCTTATTACGCAGCATTATTGTAGCACTAGCTGACTGATACATGCCCTAATGATGTTATTGTGATTCAAAGCCCCAAAACAAGAGAAGCATTTCAGGTGTCAATCATGTTTCCAGTCCTTGCCTTATTTCCATGCATCTACTCCCTTTCTGGTCTTCTATGCTTCCCTCCTCTTCTGGAAAATCTGCCAGGCCCTAGGAATATAACAAAAACAATATGTTATTTTTGCTTTCTGATTGTCTACTGAGAACCATGGATAAGTTAACAATATACAATAATTCAGTGAGTTGGGAATTATAGAAACATGCCAGAATGCTATGGAACCAAAGAGCTGAGGAACACCTGAGCCAGGCTACAAGGTTAGAGAAGATGGCAAGGTATAAACAGAGACCTAAAAAATGAGAAGCAAGGAGTAACAAGGCGACAAGTGGAAGGGAATGTCTCACTCCAAAAGCGATATAACAGAGCACAAGCTTGCAAAAGCACTTCCTTCAAAAAGGAGTTCCTGCCCCAGAACTCTGTTTTCCTTCCCTGGTGAGCCAGGTTGAACCACAGAGAAACCTCAAGATAGATTCATGTCTGCCTTGCACTCACTTGGGGAGCTGCTTGGAAATCCCCGAGCTGGGACCTGCTTCCGGAAGTCCTGAGTTTGCACATCTTGGGAATGGCTCGGGTAACCGCTTGATGATGCTGTGCTCTCCCAGTCTGGGAACCACTGATGAGCTGCCCTCCCACCTTTCCTGTTTCCAGGGTGCCACCCTCTCCTGTGAGCCAGGATGCCTGAAGGAGTCTCCCCCAAATCCATCACAGCGAGTCATCTCCAGGGAAGAACGAGACAGGCGGGAGGAGGTCACGGGCCCAGGGCTTCACTTTGCTTCTTCACTGGGTACAAAGCCTTCCTCCCCCCACAAACCAGAGATCCTCCTGGGGGCCAAGAGGAGTGGGTGACCCTCTGCTCTTTCCACTGAAAATTCCCAGCAGGAGAGATGGAAGTTTCAGCAGCTGCCAAGATGCCCACATCCACAAGCACCAATTGTAGCTGGTGCCCACATGGAGAGCCTAAAAACACAGGCGGGACAGGAAGGACGCGGAATTGGGCTTGAGGCTGTGGGAAGATTCTAAATCTGGAAATTTGATATCATGCTGCTTCTGGGCTTTTCAACCCAGATTTTTCAGAGAACGTGGATTACAGCATTTACTCAGACATATTCCTGGAACCCAAAGAGTTTCGCCAAATCACTTACAAGGCTGAATGTACACAGCTCTGTTCCCACACGTGTGATTAATGTCTCTCCCTGCCCCTTCACCCACCCACACATTCACACACACAGACACCTGCATGCTTTCACACATGCACACTCTCACACATGCACACTCATACTCACATAGTCCTACACATACACACACAGAGAGCTGCCCAACCCTGAGGAAGGTCAAAGCTAGCACTGAGCTTCAGCAAGTACAACATTCATTCATACTTTTGTGCCAGCAAAATGCATTGCCTAATTAGGGCTGCACAGGGACATCTGTAAGTCAATCTGTGGCAGCTTGTACAGCTTCCTCTATGGTCATCTTTTCTCTAGTACAGACAAATCACTCGACGCTGTATTGAAAATCTAATTCCTGCCAAGGTAGTCTGTCTGAAGAGAGAAGTGGGTAAGGGGCTGGGAAGTGGTCATTGTGTGTGGCGTATTGTGTGGGATTGTGTGTGTATGTGATTGTGTATGTGTTTGATATATATCTGGATGTAGTATGATATGTGTGTGTGTGTGGTATGGTGTATGTGGCATAGTGTTGTGTGTGCGTGTGCATGTGATGGTACATGGTGGTTGTGCTGTGCGTTGTGTGTAGTTGTGTAGTGTGGTTGTATGTGTGTGGTTGTGTCTGTGTGTGATTTTGTATGTTTGTGTGTGTGTGTGTTACACATGAAGACAACAGCATCCAAAGTAACAGTGCCATGACTAAAAAGAGAATCTCTCCCTAAAATCCTATTTTCCATTTTTTCCCTCCATTTTTTTCAAATTTTCTTTCTGACCGTCATTTTCCTAGCTTGGCCCTAACTCAAAGGTAAACTTTATTCCTGGAAATAGAAATTATTTGATCAATACACTTCTGAGCAACATCAGCAAATGTAATTTAAGGGCAGATTAAAGGTCAAAATTTCTCATCAATTTCTACGAACACATTAGATTTTGAAATGTAAAAACTGCTTACTTGTCAATGAGAAAGATGCTCCTTACCCTTGCTGGAACGAAATTTCATAGCTGGGTCGCATGAGATGTGCCACAAACACAGGACAGTCTCTTTTCACAGCCCTCCCTGCACACCAAATAATGTCAATCCAAAATTTTTCTCCCCCAAACAAACTTTAGTTTTCTTGTCAGCTGTGTCTCTGAAGATCCCACACTCAGAATGTCTCTGCAAAGCAAAGTCCAAAAGTGGGGAATGAGAAATGACTGTGCCCGATGCCATGGGAACATGGAGCACGTCACTAGCTGTGCAGGCAGAAGAGTGACATCCCTCACTTCTCTCTCTTCTTTCTGGGCAGAGCAGCAGAGGGAAAAGCCAGGCACATACCAGGGAAGACCCTACTCCCCAGAGTTAGATGACAGTCTAGAAAAGCAAAGCAGAGCTAATTCCAGGCAAAAGTTCCAAGGAGAAGGACAAGGAGGGTTAATGACAGTCACTCCCAAACAGTCCAGCAATTATTTCAATGGTCTCAGCCCTAGTTGACACTCCTAGATCCAGTCTGCACCTTTGCTTGACCAATCTCTGTCCCATGGATAGGCATGGACCGTGTCGACTGGGCCATTGTCTTCTGGATTTCGGTGGGGTCAGCCAGTAGGGAGCCTAGGCAGGAGATGGGAAGAGGGAACAGAGTGAGGGTGTGGTATTTATTCCTTCCGCTCCCTTTGGTAGAGTCATCACTTGCTGGCAGCCTCACTCTCCTGCTGATCAAAGATCTGAACTTATGTCTTAGCTTAGTGTCTTAGCCAGTTCAGGCTGCTGTAACTAAATATCATAGACTGGGTGGCTTGTAAACAACAGAAATTTATTTCTCACCATTCTGGAGGCTGGGAAGTCCAAGATCCAGACACCAGCAGATTTGGTGTCTGGGGAGGGCCAGTTCCTCATACTTGGCACCTTCTCACTGTGTCCTCACTTGGTAGGAGGGACTAGTTATCTCTCTGGAGTTCCTAATAAGGGTACTAAATCCCAATCATGATGCCTTCACCCTCATAACCTCACTCACTTCCCAAGGCTTCACCTCCCAGTACCATCATCTGGAGGGTGGTTAGGATTTTAGCATAAGAATTTAGAGCACAAACATTCAGACCACAGCAGAGAGATAACAGCCTCCTCCCCCATGGGCCCTAGCCCCAGAGCGGGTGCACTATCCCTGTACCTTTCCCTATATCCTTCTCACTCCTTTGCAAATCACCCCTTATCAAATTGTCCTCCAATGACCCAACCTGAGTGCCCCATCTGTGTCTTCCCAGGGTCCTCCTGATGCATTCAGGTTGTATAAACACCTCCTCTCTCATTTTCTCCATCTTTAAATTTCCATTTCATCTAAGCTTTAAGAAAAACCCACTTATTGGTATTTCATAAAGCTATAAGAGATAGCAATAGGAGTATAGCCATGCCTGTATTCCCACCCTCAAATCCACAAGTCAGCTTGTCCCACCACAGCTCTCACTCTAGCCACACCATTGCCAGTGTCTCCAACCCATTCCTCATTTCCTTCCTTTCTTTTTTTCTTACTGTCTTTTTTTTTTTTTCCTTTTGAGTTGGAGTTTCACTCAGTCGCCCAGACTGGAGTGCAGTGGGCGCTCCCAGCCACCGCAGCCTCGACCTGCTGGGCTCCTGCGATCCTTCCACCTCAGCCTTCCAAGTGACTGGAACTACAGGCGCGCGCTACCATGCCTGGCTAATTTTTTGATTTATTGTAGAGATGAGGTCTCGCCAAGTTGCCCAGGCGGGTCTCGAACCCGCGGGCTCAGGCAAT
>CAUYQG010033393.1:0-36493 GCA_963574415.1 Tarsius wallacei | reverse complement strand
TTTTGCACATTTATTTTATATCCTGAGACTTTGCCAAAGTCCTTTATCAGTGTAAGGAGGTTTTTGACAGATTCTCTTGGGTTTTCAAGGTATACGATCATGTCATCTGCAAAGAGAGATAATTTGACTTCCTCTTTACCTCATTCCTTTCAATAGTAATATTTGGATGTGGAAGGCTTAGAAGACAAATTCTAGTGTCAGAACAACTGAGTTTAATACTCACATGCTCACAATTAGCTTTTCCTTGACAAATTATTTAACCATGGTTATCAAATCTTAGTTCCCCATCTCTATATCTGTACCTACTTTTTAATATACATCAAATGTAAGCCTTCAATTAAAGTTGATTGTGATACTTATGTAATTTTATGTATTTTAAAGTAATACTTAATTGATCAGCATTTTAACTGTTAAAGCTAAGGGTAATAAAAGTGTAGTAGTAGATCAAATTTTTGCCCTCTAATTTATAATATAAGAATCATGATGTTTGAAAAATATTATAAAATGTATGGAATATTTTATACACATTTCAAAAAGCAGAGTCATGTATGCTCAGACAAGCACTTAGGGATACCCCTGGAGAAGAAAAATATCTGAAATTTACATCAAATAGAATAAGTTTTTGATAGTATGGCCTACAAATACAAGGACATGCCGTTTCTTCTCAGAAAAACATGTAGACCGATGGTTGGTGCACAGTGCAACGTTTGCGATAATTGTAAGGAACTCCTTTATAGCTTTCTGTTCAGCTTTTCTCTATAATTCAAGTCGTAAGGTTTTACAATTTTTATTTTTTAAATTTTTTTATTGAGTGTCATTGTTCAAAGAGGAGATAATACAGTAAAGTTAAGACTAGTTAAGAGCAAGGACTTTGGCATCAGAAAGAAGAGACTCCAACATCTACCCTGTCATTGGCCAGCTGTATGACCTTGGTCTGCTGTTTTTTTGACTTCGCTAAGCCTAAATTTTCTCATCTTTAAGACAGGAATACTAAGAGTATTCATTCCATTGGCTTGTTCTGAGGATGGCATGAGACAATGTATTTAAAAGCATTTAGCACGCATTTAAGATATTATTAGGCCCACAACATTTTCCAGTATTATAATAATTTTAATCTTTGCTTATTAAATAATCCTTGTGTATAAAACACTAATGGGATATTCTGTGTAATGTGTGGTTTATCTAATAGGATTGGGCTGGTGTGAAGCATGGTTTTGTGAGGCAGTGAAAACAACTCAAAGACAGGGCAGTGAACAGTCAGAAGTGGGCCCGATTTCTCCTTATTGTTTCAAGTCAAGCAAAGTGGAACAATCTGAGTGAGGCAGCCTCTCAGGTAACCCACCTCAGGCCAGAAAGTTAAATGTTCATGTTACAGAGTAGGCCAGAAGGAAAAGTTGCTTACTTGAATAATAATAATAATAATAATAATAATAATAATAATAACTTGAATTCAATAACTTGAATAATGTTTTTCTTTCTTGGAGTGAAGGTCATTAATTTCCTTCTATATTTTTCTTGAATAAACTATTATTTTTGCAAGTTAGTGCTATGTGTACACATCCAACATTTATAATTCACTATTGTGAATGTATACATTTGAAAGTAATGTCATAAAAATAGACTAAAAATCCTAAATACCAAAATGACCAGTTCATTCAGTAAAAATTGGGAGCAGAAATCACATAAACTCTTTTCCGCTAAGTATACAGTTTATTTCCTATAAGTTTATCTTTTCAATAGTCAAAAGATCATGATAAAATGCTAATGAAGAAAACTGTTTTCTAGCCTTTTTATAGTTTCAAATCAAAGTGCATTAGTGCTTTCCTATGTGGTATTTAAATATCATGGAGAGAATTAAGTGACAATTGGTTTGCAAAAGCAGACTTATTTGCAAATGTACATCTAACACAATATTATATAAAATATCTAGAGATTTATTGGTTCTTGGTGAAAATTATAATTAATAATTACCTATTTATAATTAGTAATTGCAAATTATTTATGATAACATTGAAAGTAATTTTATTACCAACCATTCTGAAATAAAAGACTTCTTTTGAATGCTTCAAAAGGATTAAAAAACAAGAAGAAATTAAAATAATATTCTATATTTGGGATTATCACTGAACTGTCACAGGGAAAATACATTTATTAACAACATAATGCAGTCACTACCAATCATAATTCAAAACCCTCCTAAATGGATTCTTTCACTCACTCACTGCAAATTGTTTTACATTCAAATATACAGCATTGTCACATAAATGGTATAGCCTATACAGTGCATATCAGGAGTCTGAAACATATAGAAGTTATATAGTTGTGGAGAGAAACTAATGTGACAATTCTAATGATTGGAATTTTGAAAGAGTAGGATTTTAACAGAAATTTGTCTTATTTTTCAATCCAAATTTTAAATAAAAATGTAAGACACATCATTTTTAATTTCTAAAGTACTTGAAATTAATTTTACTTTGAAAATACTGCTAGATTCATTATGCTAACTGGTAGTAAAAACATGCTAAGATCAAGTTCGAAATTCAAGGCTTACAAATTTCATTTCGAAATCAAACCTCTTTACCAATGACTCCAGTAGAGGGCACCATTCACATTTTCACACTATGAAGGGTCTTCTGCCTGCCTTTGGTTTTCTTAAGTCGTGCAGGGGCTCCCTCTGCTGGCTTTTTAGACCAGAAAAACAGAAAGATGTCAATGCACTGACCCCAAATTTCATAATTGTGCAATTCTATTCTAAAGATTATTTACATAACGTTGTAGTTCCAGATCTATTCAACTTCACTAACTGCAAGATTACAAGAAAATATATCAAAGACGTTGAGTAAGGCTTAAACACTTCTATAAATAAATGTTGACAAATGCTACTTCTAACACAATCAGGTAGACAAATAAAAAGAAAATCAAATGGTGCCTGCATATTATATGAGGGAAGAATGACACATAGACATTGACATTTTCAATAATTGTGATGAAAGCATCAAAATACTTGAGTAAATGTGCATGTGTTTGTGTGCATGTGCATACAAGTGTGTGCACGTGTGTGTGTATGCTAGACAGGGAAGAGAGAGAGGGGAAAAGGAGACAATACTTATTTGACTCCTGCAACTACTTTTGATTCAAGTTATTTTTCATTATAGCTTTTTTATTTGTGATTTCATTTTAAATGAAGCAAAAGAATAAGGTTTGGCAAAGTCTTAGAGTGGCCCACTTATATAACAGAATCAAAATAAATGAGGCCATGTGTTTCTGCACATTCTAAGAGAATACATATTGAGGCAATTATCTTGAAAATTATTTTTAAAAATTACTCTCATAAAATAGCAGAGTAATTGCCAAAAACAATTAGTTTGTTGCATATCTTGCTAAATACTGAATACTGTCTGATTTCAATAGCAAACAGCAAATTACAAAATTAACATTCATTTTATTTTCAAATAAGTATTCTAATTCTTTACTTTTCTACCTGGATTTGCCCTAATGCTACATATGAATAGTATCAATAAATTGTGTTGGCTTTTATACCTTCAAGACAAACACAAACCACAATTACAAACAAAATTATGGAAATGCTTGGAATGTTAAAGTCCATCAGCTCCTTATTGGTAGTGAGTATTAACAAATAGAATAGTCGAATTTTGGTAAAAACAGTAATAGTTTCCTTTCTATTCTGTTTCTATTAAGTGGCCAAATGAGTTTCCTAATTGTTAACAATAACCAATCATTAACGATGGTATTAGAATTAATAAATGATGATGAGGCCAAAAAAAGAAATGTTTTATCCAATATAATAACTGGATATGTTGTAAGATCTGATGGGCTAATCTAAACTTTATCAGCAGTGAGCTTCTTGTGGGAGAAAACCAATGACCTAAGCTCTTTTAGTAAGATTTCACTTGTAGAGTTTGGAATAACATGTATTTTATAATCAAAACGTCATCTGGATACATGAAGTTTCCATCTTGAATGTGTCACCGACATTGCTATATTTGTCAAATAGCTCTGGCACCAAAATTTGGAAAAAATTATAACTGTTATAGTGACGTGCTTACCAGTAAAATGTTTTTGTTTCATTTTTATAATCATGTAATCCTTAACCCCATAGTCAGAGATCGTTTCCAAACAAATACACTAAAAACACAATGTAAAAACAACGAGAGCATAATATTTGGGGAATTAACTTTTTAATTAAGTTGTTAATTTGCCTCATGCTTGTTCTAGCTTTGGGGCTGCTTGGAGTGCTGAAAATAAAATAGTAAACTTTAACAAGTGATGCAATTTTAGGCACAGCAGAAAAAAATCCTCACTGATACTTTAGATTTTTGCTTTGGTAGATTAAAGGATGAATTTTATTCTTCCAACTTGGAATAATTTTAGCTATATTTAATGTGTGATTTTGAAAGCTATGTTTTCATATTCCACACATAATTTAACTACAAAGCATTGTGGAAAATTTAGATAAATATCTCATGTTTAACATCCTCCTAGTTGTTCTTAAAACTGATAAGACAGTCTTCTTACCTTGGTTGCTAAATTCCTATTCCCTGACCCTACTGATAATTACTTGTCTCAAAAAGCAATTGATGCCATAATGAGAAAGCGCAAAGTCCATACCAAACCAAATATTTTATTTAATAGTATGACTAAAATCACATTCTATTCAGAAATAAGAAGTCCTATGTCTTTATTCACAGTCCAATAAAGCATTACCATAAAAAGATAATTCCAGTTGGTTGCAAATAGTTTTTAGATGATTTTATACTGAAAGTTTTAACCAGATAAACTTATCATAAAGGTAGGATTTGGCATGCTTATGTGTATGTGAATTTTCTCTTTGGAATTGCTATCATAAAAGAAAAAAAAGTGACTCAGATTCACCCAACAGCCTTCTTGCTGTAACTAATCCCTCCAGATCTGGCTGAATCGCTCAGGC
Organism: Tarsius wallacei; assembly: GCA_963574415.1. Lineage (NCBI taxonomy): Eukaryota > Metazoa > Chordata > Mammalia > Primates > Tarsiidae > Tarsius > Tarsius wallacei. The sequence continues at coordinate 31,545 of CAUYQG010033393.1, read as the reverse complement.
AATACTTCCTGCCTGAACCCGCCTATGTGAACTGAAGGCAAAACAAAAACAAAATAAAAATTCGGCAAAGATCCTTTTCATTATTTTTTAAGAATGCCAAAACTTGCTGTTGAATTATTTGAACATCAAAGTGTCTCCCTGCCTCTCTACCATTGTCTGTGTGTAAAATCCAACTCATTCATTGTCTTCATGAAAAGAGGGCACAGGTCTTTTCAGGGAGCTTTTCAAGTAAACTCCTGCATATTCCAGCAAGGAGATGGTACTGAAGATCTGCAAAAGTAGAGAAAATCAAACTCTTTCTCCTTGGAAGAAGAGTTACCTACGTGACCATTTTGAAATCTCAAGGGTTTTTTTTTTTTTTTTGGAAAAGCCTCTATAAAATAATCTGTTTAAAATATGAGAATTTTTTTCTTCCTTTTTTTTAAGATAAGATAAGGACTATAGATAATTCACATGGATCAAAGTGGGTTGGTTTAGTTATCTGTTGTAAGGCTTTACTTGAATCTTTTACAAAAGATTTTTGGTTAAGTCTTGTCAGGTCTCTGTTTTGCAACTCTAAGCTCTGTGTCATTTATAATATTTTAACAAGGATTAGTGGACATGAGGTAAAGTGATGAACTTCCACGTTTAAATAGTTTTTTTCTGGCAAATTTTAGTTAAAATATCACAGATTATATTTGCACAGACGGAATGCACTGATATAGCATCCGTCTGCCTGTGACTCATAAGGCCAGGTCTCTTTTGTGGATATTAGTCCATGAAAGACATTTTACAACAGAAAACCTTCTAGAACGATGGACTCTTTCAGTCAAACTATTAATATTCCTAGTTTGCACCTAGATCACCATGATTTCACCACTGGTCTGATTGGAATATTTAGAAAATTGAACCAAAAAATGTTCAAGATTTATGTGACTCCATCATTTTATGATTCTAAATCCTTTAGAAGACACAACATCAACCAATACATTGCTCAGGATATTGTTACCTTTGAAGCCTATCATTCCAGAGATATGAACTGTAGGGTTTATTCTCCCACTATAACCTGATTTTCAGTTCTATAATAAACACACATATTTTGAACAAAAGAAATCAGTCCTATATACGTTTTTCTCTCTTTGTCCCTCTCTAAAATGGAGTTTTGGAGTCATTGAGTTTTCTCTTTAATTTTTCACTGTAGCTGCATGTAGGTGGTACTCAAATCACCCAATTTTCAGTAAAAATTTAAGTCTCATTTTGTCTGTCTTAAGAAGCTGAGCCTATTGTGTAAGTAGCATAACCTGGGAGGATTTGTGTGTGTGTGTGTTTTGTTTCTTTGTTTTTTTTGTTTTGTTTTGTTTTTTGTTGGAGTCTTTCTCTGTCATCCAGGCTGGAGTGCAGTGGCACACTCATGGCCACTGCAACCTCAACCTGCTGGGTTCAGGCAATCCTTCTGCCTCAGTCTTCCAAGTAGATGGAATTACAGGCATACATCACCACGTCAGGCTAATTTTTTAATTTATTGTGGAGATGAGATCTTACCAAGTTGCCCAGGCTGATCTCAAACCCCTGAGTTCAGGCAGTCCTCTTGCCTCAGCCGCCCAAAGTGCTGGAATTACAGGCTTGAACCACCCCACCAGGTCCTGACCTAGAAGGCTTTGTTTTCCATGGAAGAATGTTATCTGTTGCTCAACTGGTAGGTTCTAATCTATTAGAATTAGCATAGCTCTGTAGTTTGTGAGTAACTAGGATCACATAATAATGTATGTCTCTTGACACTGTCCACTATCTGAATATCCATTGATCTACAATGCATATCTTGATAGAAGATCTATTAATTGTTGTTCATTCATTTACCAACCCAACCATCTTTGTATTATTATACTTAACATTGACCTGCAAATAATTTGGCATGATTGTCAGATATGGACATCTCAAGAATATATAAATATATACCAATGTTTCAGGGACTAAGGAAAAAAGGGAAAATAAGAAGTGAGACGTCTTAAAGATCAAGAGCCATATCTTGGACTAGCACCCGCAATGTGCTCAATAAATATTTGTTTAAGAAATGAATACACAGGAAAATTATCAATATATAGGCAAATGTAGCATTTGCCTCTTGGTTTCTGAGTAGCTGACACACACAAAGTGATAAACCTAATAAAATCTGATTTAATGTTTTTTCTTCTTTAGATGAACAACATGGTCGCTAGGAGGCAAGTATGAAGCAAGTTGTTCTACTTTGTGTCTGAGGATGTATTTTCTCTTTATTCTTGAGAAGCTACATGGATAGTACTTTTTAAAACTCAAGTATGAGATGTAACTATTATGAGAAATGGAAAAAATATGGCCACTTACCAGTTTTCTAATGACCCACTACGTCCAATGATGTGTCAGCTGTGAGGTTGTTAATAATAAATTCTTAAAATTAAAAGTCGAGAACTTGGAAAATATTTAATTACTGCATTAAAACAATACAAAATCCTTGTCTTATGTACAATTTTCAATCTGTATAAGAATTGTCACAGTAAGTTAACCAGCTCAACGTTCTTCAGGTAAAAGGTTTTCTGTGTAGAGAAAAAGGTTCTTCATCCTCCCTTGATAACAACGTCAGCATTCAAAAGGTAGAAAAAAGACACCCTACATTCTGTGACTAATCTTTTGTTACTCAGTTATCCATAAATTCATATGAATTTTAAGATTTGTATTTTCAGATGCATTTGTCTTTTCCAGTTGCCCTAGAATATGATTAAAATATCCCATTTGTGTATATGCACTCACACACACACACAACACAACATAGAGTATGTCTAAGTGTTTATATATTCTTATATTATTATGCCTCTTTGCATATCCACATTGGCTGAACATATTTCTGCATGTATGGGTATAAACTTTCAGGCCTACACTCTGCAGACACCTACACACTTTTCCAATTGTCATCTTCAGCCTTGCACATTGCTGTTTCCCAACCTTCGTGGCCTCAAGCATAAACATACCTTTCCTCCTCTGTTTACTGATTTACTCTTAACCAGATAAATATTATCTTGTGACCATGACCTGACTACTCATCCCGTCAGTCTTTGCCAACCAGGGGAACTGTGACTGCCTGAGATTCCGATCCAGGGAAAAATATCAGTTATCAGTGGTAAAGTTTAGGGCTTGCACAAGGGAAGCTGACACTTCTGAGCAGACCTCTGACTATCTGGAGCCAGCAGATGTTACTCTGCATGTTTTAAGCTTAATGACCTCTCCCACCATGTAAAGATTATAATGTTTCATTTCTAAGTAAACTTGAATGGAAACTTACTATTTGAGAAAGAATATATTTCTCCAGGGAAAACAAATCAATACCAGTTCTCTAGTTTCAATACTTACAGTAAGTGCATATTTCTCATGCTTTATTCACAAAAGCATCCTTTTAACAAATAAATTTTGATGCTTACTAAAATTCAGCAGGGGCAGCCTAAATCTGTAAGAACACTGAGAAGTCAAGGTTTTCACACAGAGATCATGTGCACATTTTGCTTGCATTATATTAAATTGATAATCAAGAAATATGGTTGAAAATATGTATACAATTGATAACCACAAATGTCTGTATTATGGCTTATGCGGTTGGGCCGAAAGTTATTGCACACAAAGAGTGCCCAGCACCAACTTGCTTTTCCCGACCCCATGACAGTATGAATTTTCATGTATCTATAGCAAAAAATAAAACGATTACATCAAAAGACATAAATTTAACCCTTGCAGTCTAAGAAATGTCTGACATGATTTTCACACCACTGAATAGGAAAAAATGCCTTAACCATTGTCATTACCCATGCTTAAAACCTCACTAGCAGGATATCTTTCTTGTTTGAGTTCATTGTTTAGGACATGATTTTACACTTCAGTCTTTGAGCCTCTTTATTTTTAGCATTAATTTCTAGTGTAAAAACTCCATTGTTTCTCCAAGTTTTTGACTTTTATGTTGAACTGGTTTTTTTTTGCGTTGTAATTTTTGGTAATTATTTTAAAAATCATCAAAGGAAACATATTGTAGCATCCATTTTTTTTAGCACCAAGTGTGTTGGATACTTCATCCTCATACATGGTTCCACTAAGGGTGGCCATCCAAGGGAAGGTCACAAGGATTTCTTTCACAGAGCAGATCCATTTGTTGTCCACGTTATTAGCTTCTAGTATTGCTTAGTAAAACACTCCAAGTGGAATCCAAATGTGCAGCAAATTTATATAAATTCACCACATATTTTTCCAGGCTGTGTTCTCCACTTCTTTCCCTTCCTGCCTGACAATATGTTGCCATGCTATAAAAGCCCTAATGCCCATTTTCAACGATTAGCTGTACATCAGCATTACCACCACAAATCCACAAGTTTCACATCAAGCATTAAATGGGATGAATATTGATCTGCTAAAGAGGATTTATTTATTTCTAGCTCTATCCAAAGATCAACTGCTAGCAGCTTTTGGGGGATCTGTGAAGCTCTCACAGCACAAAGCTACTGCATACATGACACTGGACTTGACATTTCAGTTCTGGAAGAAAACCAAACAGTAAATTCAGTGCAATAATCCTAGATAAATGAGATGATCACTGGAAAAGCTGAGATAGTTAAGTGGTCTATCAGAGAAGTCCAACGGATGGTATTGAACAGTTGCTACATAGAATCCTCGCTCATGTCAATATGGTCCAAAGCACCATCATATCAGATGCCAATATAATCACATTGAAGCAATCTCTACCTCCTGCTTTCATTTCTCTGTGTGTGTGTTTTCCCAGATTTACAAGTGATTGTAAATAAAGTACAAAGTGGCAAAGCTGTAGCCTAACGATTATTTTGAGTATGTGTAAGCTGCATTGTAATATAGCATAGCATATATAAATCAAATTATACTATATAGCATATAGGATGCATCTTCATATTCTCACTGGTGGATCAAACAATGATGAGCATCTTGTTTTCATTTTTTTTTTTTTTGAGTCGGAGTCTCACTCTGTCACCCAGGTTGGAGTGTAGTGGCACAATCATGGCTACCGCAGCCTCGACCTGCTGGGCTCAGGTGATCCTTCCACCTCAGCCTTCCAAGTTGCTGTAACTACAGGCACGCGCCACCATGCCTGGCTAATTTTTTTGATTTATTGTAGAGATGAGGTCTCGCCAAGTTGCCCAGACTGGTCTTGAACCCGTGGGCTCAGGCAATCCTCTCACCTCAGCCTCCCAAAGTGCTGGGCCTGTAGGCGCGAGCCACCACACCTGGCCTGAGCAGTTTTCAAAAAGTAAGAAAGGTCGAATTCTGTCCTACATTGTCTAAGACTTGTGGAGTTCCCTTCCTCCCCTACCCCACAATGTGGACTTTCTGCTCTCCTCTCTGCCTTTCAACTGGACATTGGCTGAACCAAACGCCTACTCAGCAGTTGCATAAATTCAGTGTTGCTCAGAGCGGAGCCCTTCAACCACAACCAAAAATATACTTCTACTCATACAGGCATTACAAAATTATTTTTTCTTTTGAAACTTTTTTTTAATCAGAAAACGTGAAAATCTACAATTATTCAGTATATTTAATAGCATTAGGCTAAATCGGCATCTGTTGATCTGTTTACTTCAGCACCACAGATATGAAAAATAAAACAAATCAAAACAAACCTCTTTTCTGTTTATAAATATAAAAAATGTTTACATTAATTTGCTTGGTGCAAGTCATCAAACAAATTTATCTGGAAATCTAGCAAGCTCAGTGTTATCTGTACATATAAAAATAATTTATAAATAAGACTGATGTAGCAAAAATGGCTGTGTATGTATTTTTTAATATTCATTTAGTCAAATTTAAACATGTACATAGCATTATCTTATTAGAAGACAAGCTGAACAAAAGGCAGGGTGGTGTCTTACACCAGTTCCTCAGATAAGGATTAAAGGGGGTAAGTTGCTTATTTAGTGACAAAAAACGTCCCCAGCCTAACTCTTCTCACACCTGCTCCCATCTTTTCATTAATAGACTTTGTGGCCTGCAGTCTGCAGTGCCCAACTTGGTGTCCACACCAAACAAATCAGCTGGAAATTTGTCCATTTGACTTTGCCTTGTAAAGACACCATCTTAAAGGAGTATGTCATAAATCAAGGGAGGTCAAGGGAAAGTTTAAATAAGCCACTTCCTCACCAAAGAGAGGAAAAAAATTGCAGATTTTCTTCTAACTGCATAATAACGCTTTGCTGTTTGATTGTTTACATTCATTTTAATTAAACCTGTCAAACTGTAAGTAGTGAGAGGGTCTAAATAGCTGAAAAAAGAAAAGAAAAGAAAAAGTGGAGCAATACTGGAGGCTTTGTAGCTCTAAGACAGTGGAAGAAATTTTTCAATTTGTAACTTTACACTTTTGAAGGAAAATACTTCTATATTAATCATAATGTTTCTGGAAGCTGGAATATTATGTTTTGTTGTGGATATTTGAAACTTTTGGTAGCAGATGTCCTTGGAGACGTACCACTTAAATTAATTAGGGTTTGTTCACAGACCTCTGTGCCTAGATTACCAAGGCCAAGTGATGTTTATCAGGCTAAACAGTGTCATTGGAAGAAAAAGTGGAAGTGTATACTCATTCCTTTTACTCTCTGATTGTGCAGTTCATTTTGATTCATGTTAGTTATCCAGAAAATAGGGATCATATATGCTGATTTTTCAAGAGATACTAAAATATATGCAAACGGCACTAGGCAGTAGTTTGGAGATGGTTTCTGAAATTTTTCAGTTACTCATTTTAAAGATCTTTTAAAAACTGGCAATTCTTTGCTTTTAAGTTTTGTCCAAAGAAAAACACAACATTTATAATAATATAATATACCAACTGGTAGTTCTTTTCAGGAGATTATTTTTTCACATTTCTGAATCATATACCTTTGGGAGAAAAAAACAATATTTCCCTTTAAAGAAAAATGGATGAATGGGGTTTATGACACAAAATTGTGATCCTGTATTTTAGGACATTTCTCAAGCCATTGATCCAGGAAACTGGAAAAAAAGTCTTGAGGGTATCAAGGCATTGATAACATCATAGAACATAGATTCATTTTGTTAGTACAACCTAAAATTGATACCTTTCAAAGTTACCCATGCATGAAAACAGTTTATTCTCTTATTTTGTCTGACCTCTCTCCAAAGTCTCATCTTCCTTGTAAGCATCTCTCTCTCGTCTCTGGCAGTTTTAATGGGGTAAAACTCATTATACATTCAATATTTCTATAAAAATCAGAGACTTAAAGATATTAAGAATCTTTAAGCTCAACTAACAAGTCGTTCATCTCTGTTATGCTTAAACGGTATCAGTAGGCATATAGTGGGAATCCAATAAATGGTTTTTGTATTAAACTAAATTAAAAACTTTTTTTCACACAGCTTTTCTTAAGCATGATGCTAATTGAATCTATCTTATAATTACTGCTACTCAATTAGTTAAGAGGAAATCAGACTATTTTAAAATATTAGAAGATGCATTCATGAATGACTTAAACAAAAAGTCATAAAACCAGAAATATACACATTTATTCATATTCACATAGTTGAGATCCTAAAATCATCTAATATGTCTCTCAGTAGATAGGATTCTAGTATACCTGGAGCAGTCTTACCAAAGTTAAAAGTACAGAATATTTGACTCATTGTTTCTGAACATAATGCTGTTACCTAACAATAAAAACCTTCTTCAGAAGCACTGAATAACATATGGAACACTAAAGTTTACTGCGATGCATGCGGTTAGAATAACGTGGTGAAAAATTCAGAAAGGAAGGAAAGAGTCCCCCGCTTTAAAAAAAAATATGATCAGTCACACTTTTTCCCTCTCTGTATGTAAGACAATATCCATTCTTCCTTTTGTTGCAGGGAAACCAAGGCCATTTAGAAAATGGGCTGCTTTTGTCTTGATTGTTTATGCCAGCTACAAGCAAATAACATGAGAAAGGTGCTAAAGATAAACTTTCAAGTCATTGTACTGAGAGCTGGACTAAAATTCAAGTGGAATTACTTAGTTAATCAAATATCTCAGTGTAAAAAGAGTGTGGAAGTACTGCTTTGTGGTAGCCTATTTTAGAGACAGATCTGCTTAGATCTCTGTTACCGTTTTTCCAATTTCCTACCAAGAGTAAATTGGTTTTGCTCACATTATTGCTCTTTCTCACGTTTCAGTTGGTCTGACCAGACAAAATGGCTCAACGCTATAGCTATCAATGATTTGGAGAATACCATTCCCTTGCTTTAGACAACAGGTTTTTATTTCTTCTCACCCATTGTTCTGGATGCTTTTTCTTCTTTTTATAAGCAGACTAGAACAAAGGACTATTGTTCTTAATATGCACTGCATGTGCTAGTAACATATATGAGAAAATAGAACAGGAGGGTTTTCTTTTCCAGTTACATATTATACCACTGCCTAACAGAAGTGCTCACAGCATAAAATGATGCAATAAACCTCTCTAACAGTAGCTGATTTGTATGCAACAATGACTATAAGGGTAACTGTTCAGCAAACCTGAATCTCATATATAATGCATAGCAGTTAATAAATCATAGTAAAATCAGATGGCTTAGAGCCAACAATACCTACCTAGTAATGAAAACGGGTGGAAAGATTTATAGAGAGACAGATTCTGTCTGGATTTTGCTTTTAAGATGCTCACCAACTGCAGTGGAGTATCTTACAGGGTTTCTAACTAGACATGTGTGTTCTGTTGATTTACTCCACCTTTTTTTCTGAAGATATTTGGTGGAAAGCAGCTCCCCTTTCTGTTCTACCACCAGGTGGAGTGTTTTCTACTTAACATTTAAGGCTTTACACAGATCAATATAAAACTTATGGGAAGAAAAATGTTATTTCTGAACATCTAGTCATTTAATTAAGTTTTACATAAGCTGTTTTTCCTCAAACATATGCAGATAGATTTTGAAATCTCCACCCCCAAAGCCAATATTTGCTTTAAATAACATGTCACATATTTTGACAGAAAAGCAGAGTTGTATTTTCGCCTTATACTTTAAGAACAAAATGTTCTTAAATATGCTCATTGGATCTCACTGCCAGTGTTTTACTGGCCCTACCACGTGAATCTTAAAAATGCAGAATTTGCAAATTTGTCACATGTCAAGGGAAGGAATATTGAGGACAACATGTGCCATACAGATCTGAGAGAAGCATTCATTTCAAATCTGTTTCTGGTTATTGGTAGGTCTTGGCCAATTTCCGGTGCTGACATGGGCTATTGAGATGTGTGGCAAACATGTCACCTCAGAGTTAGAAATATTTAAACCTACTGAATTATGATACTCTACAAATTTTTAACATTAAAAAAATGAAGATAAATTGCTGACGTAGGGGTGGGTAGTAGGAATTGTTATTGCCTCCACTTAGTTGTGTGCACAATTGTCTATTCTTTGCAGACTCAATTTTTAATTTTAGATTAAAACTTTACATTTTACACTTAACTGCTGGACTTTGGTGAAACGTGGATCAGAGAGAGATAATCTTCCTGAATGTTATAATACTCACGTACATATTTTTACAAAAAAAAAAAGTTTATCAGAGTGCCTCTTTAACGATGGGTACGGAAGTTAAAATGGATAAAAGAACATGTAACAACCCAATCCCTTTTCTTTTCTAGGGCTTTAGAAATAGTTGCCTTCAATTATGATAGCCACAAGATGGCAGTAATTCCTTATTAAATAGACAATACCCTCTGCCCTAGCTAGCAGAGCAGCAACTGACTCCTGGTAGAGGTAGGAAAATAAAGAGAAAGACCTCCTTGGGTTAAGGTAGAAGATAAAATGATGCAAAGGCTGGAAATAATAGGAGTGGCCTGAAGGAGAGTGAAATAGTTTGATCCTGATGTCTTTAAATTTTCAGACGGCAGAAATTTCAAATGAAATGGTGTCACCAATCAGAGTGATGCTCTAGAAGGCAATATTGTAAAAAGACTACTTAGAAATAATCTAGGGATGTGACTGGTTTGATTTCTATGCGTAGTAATTAATTTCCCTGTGACTACAAAGTCTTAGGCTTGTTTTGGCAACTTTAATCCTTGGCTCTCATGTGACGGTACTGCATTAATGACAGTGATTGTAGGCAATAGTTTGATAGTCAGAGATGGTTCACTGTTAAAACAGTTTTAGGTCCCTGAAATAAAATATTAATACAAAACAAAATAACTGGTGACAAAAATACATAATTAACTGCCCTAACACTATATTTGCCCTAGAATACTCTGTGCTGGAGGATCTCAGAACAGTCCATGTTTCAAGGTAGTGCTGGTGTGCAAAGGAGTGTGGACAGCACAACAGATTTGAAAATAATATAGTTTTTTTGCTTATTTTCTGCAAATAATTCCAATTTTTATAAACGTGAGTCAACAAGGATATTTAGAAGTTGGATTTTTAGAAACAAACTCAAACTAAAAGTTGGAGATTTATTGTCAATAAATGCACTTTAACAAATTATATAAATCAACCATAACTACATAATCTACAGTTAGAGGAAGCAATGAATCAGAAAGTTATTCATCACAGAGACTTGAAAGACTAAATATGACTAAGGTCTGAAAATTTCCACATAAAATTAATGTTTTTAGTATCAAACAAATTGGGTTAAGTTATAGACATTTGAAGGGAAGAAATTTTATTTATTTTTGTCTATAGGTGCAAAATCTATTTTAATTTCATTTTATATAAATAATCTCTAATTTCCTGCAGAGTATCACAGTTCTTATTTTAGCATTTCAGGGTTGTGACAGGTTTTCTTTGTGTTTACACATGAAAAGTAAAGAATCAAGAGAGTTATATGGATACTTCAACCTTAAAATGTTATTACTGGATACTGTATTGTATCCTTGAAATTTGCTGAAAGAGTAGATCTTGAGTGTTCACACACACATGTAACTATATAAGAAGATGGATACGTTAATTAGCTTAATTACGGTAATTATGTCACAATGAGTATATATATAAGCATCTCAGTGTGCGTACGAAGCACGTACAATTTTTATTAGTCAATTGTTTCTCAATAATGTTAGACAAATGTTATTACTAAGTATATCTCAGTAATTTGAACAATAGAGTGTTTTGAAAACTAATCATTATTTTGAAGCTATTTGTATTATATATTTTGCTAGTGTAAATCCAATTACTGAGAAAATATTTATTTATATTCTTCCTCATTCAGAAGTATAAAACAATTACCATTTGTAAAAGCAATTTGATGAGTTCAATTGAATTCTTCATATTAAACATAGAGTCAGAAGCTAAATGTAGGTCCTACAAATAGATAATATTTAATATATATTTACAACTGTCTCCAAGCATATGAAAGCCATACGAGTGTTGCCTTCTTTGGATACTTGAAGCTAGGGTCAAATCAGCTGTAGAGTCATCATAGCACGAGGACTGGGGAATTTTCATTACTTTTTCATCCTGTAAACTGTATTTGAACTATGTCCAAACGGAGAGATATCTCACTGGGAGACAGAAAGCGAGGAAGAAGGTGATTGAGTGAGCCTGTGTTTCTTTTATTTGTCTGTTTATAGGCTTTGATTTATTATGATATTGCTATTTTAGAATATAACATTCAACATTCTAGAAATATAGAAAAATCAATTCAAATGAACACTTCTGAAGCCGTGAAACTTTCAAAGACAAGAAAATGAAGACCTATAATCTAGATTATTTTTTCAAAAACCCTTCTGATTATAGTCATTAAAGCCTTTAAAAATATAGTTAGATTTTTAAAAAATTTAATTATTATCAGTACATAATAGTTGTGTATATTCACAGGATACATGTGATGTTCTGATGCAGACATTCAGTGTGCAATAGTCACATCAGGGCAGTTGAGGTATTCATCACCTCAAGAATTTACTACTTCTTTATGTTAGAAGCATTCTCATTCCACTATTTTAGTTATTTTAAAGCATACAGTAAACTAATGTTGACTATAGTCATCCTGTAGTGTTAGCCAATACTAGATCTTACTCATTCTAACTATACGAAATCGTTAGATTTTTAACACAGAAGACTACAGATATTTCCTAATCAGCTAGAAATTTAATTAATACATTAAATAATTAATATAATATTACATTATTACTTATAACAGCAGAGATAAGCTGTATAGCATATCGATCTACATAACCAACATTGAAGAATAGTAACAAAATACAATATTGTTGTAATAATCATTTGAATAAAATACAATAATAAAGAGAATATTCTGATAGCTCAAAGATCAGCTTTTTAAATAACATTATTTTATAAATGACATAGAAGGATAAAATTACTAGACTTGTGGCTTTAATGCTTTTATTTTAATTTGGAAAATTCACATTGCAGGTGGGAAATTAAAATTACTTGTGGAATATATGACAATTTTATTTATCTTGTCAAGAAAATCAGCAACATTCAGTTATAGAAAATGACTATGTTTTCCTTGAACTTTTTTTAACAATGCCAAATAATTTTTAAAAATTAAAAAAAAATTTTTTTTTGAGTTGGAGTCTTACTCTGTCGCCCAGACTGGAGTGCAGTGGCACGCTCCCGCCACCGCAGCCTCGACCCGCTGGGCTCCGGCGATCCTTCCACCTCAGTCTTCCAAGTAGCCGGAATTACAGACACGTGCTACTACGCCCGGCTAATTTTTTATTTATTGTAGAGATGAGGTCTCGCCAAGTTGCCCGGGCAGGTCTCGAACCCTCGGGCTTAGGCAATCCACTCACCTCGGCCTCCCAAAGTGGTGGGATTACAGGCTGAGCTACCGAGCCCGGCCTTTTTTAATTTTTAATTTTAAATATGTGGGATACAATTCAGGGTTAGGTATACAAATGTTCATTATACAGGTACCCTTGTTGATGAGGTGTGCCCCTCACTCCCTGGGCAGTTTCCCATTACTGCCAATCCATTTCTTATAGTATAACGAAGGTTGTTCAAGGACTGCTTATGAGTGAGTACATGTGATACTCGGTTCTTTGTTTCTGGGATAGATCACTCGGTATTATAGCCACTAAGTCCATCCAAGTTGCTGCAAAGTTCATAATTTTGTCCTTTATGGCTGCACTATTGTGTATATGTACCACCTTTTTAAAATTCAGTCCTCTTTTGATGGGCAGCACAGTTGGTTTCATGTTTTTCCTATTGTGAATAGTGCTGCAATAAACATGTGTGTGCAGCTATCTTTTTCATACAGTGACTTGAGTTCCTCCAGGTATATTCCCAGTAGAGGGATTGCAGGGTCATATGGGAGGTCGAGTTCTAGATCTTTTAGAAATCACCACACTGTTTTCCACAGAAGCTGTACTAGTTTACACTCCCACCAACAGCGTAGAAGTGTACCCTTTTTGCAACATCCTCTACAGCATCTGTTGTTTTTTGAGATACTGATGATGGCCATTCTAACTGGAGTTAGGTGGTATCTCAGTGTGTTTTTAATATGCATTTCTTTGATGACTAGTGAGGCTGAGCATTTTTTATTGTATCTGTTTGCTGTTTGTATGTCTTCTTTTGAGAAGTGTCTATTTCTATCTTTTGTCCACATGGTTTTTGTTTGTTTGTTTGTTCGCTTGTTTGTTTTTGGCATGTTTGAGTTTTTTGTAGATCCCAGATGTTAGACCTTTGTCAGATACACAGTTGGCAAATATTTTTTCCCAGTCTGTGGGCTATCTCCCAGCTATCTCAATGGTTTTTTGACTTTGTAGAAACTTGTAAGCTTGATGAGGTCCCACTTGTCTATCTTATCTCTTATGGCATGGACACTTGGGTTTTGATCAGGAATTGGTTGCCAGTACCAATTTCCATAACAGTGTCTCTTGTGTTTTTTAAGGTTCTTATAGTTTGAGGTTTTACATTTAGATCTTTTATTCATTTAGAGTTTTTTTGTGTGTGAATGGTGATCAGTAGGGGTATTGTTTTAATCTTCTGCATGTAGTCAGCAAGTTTTCCCAAGACCATTTACTGAATAGGTTCTCCTCTCTCCAGTGGTTGATGGTAGAGGCTTTGTTGAAGATAAGTTGGTTGAGAAATTGGGGTTTTTGTTTTTGGAATCTCTATTCTGTTCCATTGGTCTATGTGCCTGTTCTTGTACAAATACCAGGCTGTTTTGATTAATGTAGCATTAAAATAAAACTTAAAGTCTGGGAGTGTGATGCCTCCTGCTTTGTTGTTGTTGTTGTTTGCTGAGGATTGTTTTGGCTATTCATGGTTGTTTATGTTTCCATATGAATTCCTATATTGTCCTTTCCAGGTATGAGAAGAATGCTGCTGATAATTTGATGGGTATTGAGTTAAATCTATAGATTGCCTTGGGTGAGATGGACATCTTAACAATGTTGATTCTTCCAATCCATGAGCATGGAGTATTTTTCCATTTGTTTGTGTTATTTTTGATTTCTTTGAGCAGTGTTTTGTGGTTTTCATTGTAAAGGTCTGTGACTTCTCTGGTTAGGAAGATGCCAAGGTATTTCATTTTTATTGTGGCTATTGTGTATGGGATTGTGCTTTTTATTTGGGTTTCTGTTTGTTTATTGTTGGTGTATAGGAATGCAACTGACTTTTGCACATTTATTTTAAACCCTAAGACTTTGCCAAAGTCCTTTATCAGTGCAAGGAGATTTTTGACAGATTCTCTTGGGTTTTCAAGGTATAGAATTATATCATCTGCAAAGAGGGATAACTTAACTTCCCCTTTTCCTATTTGGATACAGCCTATTTCCTTCTCTTGTCTGATTGCTCTAGGTAGGACTTGCAATACTGTGTTGAACAGGAGGGATGAGAGTGAGCATCCTTGTCTTCCGGTTTTCAGGGCAAATAGTTTCAATTTCTGTCTGTTTAGCAATATGTTAACTGTGGGTTTTTTGTAGATGGCTCTTACTATTTTGAATTATGTTCCATGCACTCCTTTATCAAGAAGGAGTGCTGGATTTTATCAAAACCTTTTTCTGCATCTAATGATAATCGTGTGGTTTTTGTCTTTACATCTGTTGATGTATTTAATTACGTTTATGGTCTTGCCGAAATTGATCCAGCCCTGTATCCTAGGGATGAAGCCTACTTGGTCATGGTGGATGATTTTTGAGATGTGTTGTTGGATCTAGTGTGCTAGAATCTTGTGGAGAATTTTAGCATCTATCTTCAAGGATATTGGCCTGTAGTTCTTTTTCTTTGTTGTATCTTTACCCAGTTTGGGTAACAATGTGATGTTAGCTTCATAAAATGATTTGAGGAGAGTTCCATCTTTCTTGATTGGCTGGAATACTTTCAATAGAATTGGTATCAGCTCATCCTTGTATGTTTTGTAGAAATCTGCTGGACAGTCATCTGGTCTAGGGCTTTTTTTAAAGTAAGTTTTCTTATGACAGAGTCAATTTCCTGGGTAGTTGTTGGTCTATTCATGGTCTCGATTTCTGTTTGTTTCAATCTGGGGCAGTTTTGTGATTTAAGAAAGTCCTCCATTTCATTTAGGTTTTCAAGTTTGTTTCTATACTGATGTACATAGCAATCTCTGATAATCGTTTGTATCTTCGGGGTCAGTTGTGACTTTATCTTTTGCATTTCTGAGTATTTATTTGGGCAATTTTTTCTCTGTTTCTTGGTCAGTCTAGCTAGGGATCCATCAATCTTGTTTATCCTTTCAAAAAACCAGCTTCTTGTTTTATTGATTTTTTTGTACTATATTTTTGTCTTCTATGCCCCAGATTTGGACTTTTATTTTGGTGTTCTGGATTCCTCTGCTGAAGTTAAGGTTTTGGTGGTCTTCCTTTTCCAGCTTCTTTAGGTGATTTGTTTGGCTGTTAACTTGTGATCTTTCCATTTTCTTCATATGTGTTCATAGAGATATGAATTATCCTCTTAGGACTGCTTTCATGGCATCCCAGAGATTTTGGTAAGATAATTTTTGTTTTCACTTGTTTCAGGGTATCTTTTAATCTCTGTTTTGATTTCCATGTTGACCCAGGAGTTGTTTATCTTCATGCTGTTTAGTGTCCATGTCTTTGTGGGGTTTTGGGGATCTTTTTTGGTGCTGGTATTTATTTTTCTTCCACTGTGGTCTGAGAATGTGCACGGCAGAATTTCAACCTTATGGAATTTGTTTATGCTTGATTTATGGTAAAGGGTGTTGCTGATCTTAGAGTAGAATGTATATTCCATGATTGTTGGGTGGAGTTTTCGGTAAGTATCAATTAAGTCCATTTAGTCAAGTGTCACATTGAGGTTCTGGATCTTCTTGTTGACTTTTTGTCTCAATATCTGTCTAGGGCTGTTAGTGGAGTGTTTAAGTCCCTGGCTATGACAGTGTTAGAGACAATATCTTTTTAAAATTTACCTAGAACCACCTTTATGAAAGTTGGTGCTCCCATGTTGGGTGCATATATGTTTAGGATGGATATTTCTTGTTGATGGATTTAACCTTTTATCATTATATAGTGATTTTCAGTATCTTTTTAAATTATGGATAGCTTAAAGGATATTTTGTCTAATATTAAGATCATGACTCCTATTTTCTTTTGTGCCTGAAATTTTCTCATCCTCTTACTTTGAGTTTGTGAGTTTCCTTTCCTGTGAGATGAGTCTTTTGGAGACAATATAGTGTAGACTCATGACATTTTATCCAGTTTGCCATTCTATGACTTTTTAGTGGTGCATTTAGTCCATTTACATTCAGGCAATTGAGATGTGAGAGCTTATCCTTGTCATGAGGTTCTTATAGAGTCTGTTGCTGTTGCTGATATTTGTTGGTTGTCTTTCTTTCTTTTGATTTTTGGGTTGATTCATCTGTGTTTTCAATCTTTTTCCTGCATTCTTGTGATGGGTGTTGTCATTCTTTTTCCTTTCTTTTGTATTTAATATTTTCTTAAGTGTTTCTTGTAAAGCTGGTCTGGAGGCAGCGTAAACTCTTAAGGATTGAAAATCTGGGAAGGATTTTAATTCTTCATCACTGATGATACTTAGCTTAGCTAAGTAGGTAATTCTTGATTGAAATTGTTTATCTTTGAAAACTTTGAAGATTTGGCTCCAAGTTCTCCTAGCCTGAAGTGTTTCTGTAGAAAAGTCTGCTGCTATTCTAATTGGGCTACCCCAGTAGGTAGTCTGGCCTTTCTCTCCTGCTTCCTTTAGGATTTTTTCTTTTAGACCTACTTTGTGTAGGTGAATTATTATGTGTCTACGAGTTGGTCTACTCATTTGTTGTCTTGCATGATTCTCTGAATCGCTTGTGTTTGAATCATTGCATCTCTGATGAGATGAGGGAAGTTTTCTTAAATAATTTCATGAAATGTTTTTTCTAGGTGATCTCTGTCTCTCTATCTGCCTCAGGGATTCCAATTAATCTTAAGTTCAGCCCCTTGAAATAATCACTCATCTCTTGGAGGTTTTGTTCTGTCATTTTAAGTTTCTTTTCTATGTTTTTAATAGTTTGGGTTAGTTCCATATTTTGGTCCTCAAGCTCTGAGGTTCTTTCTTCTACTTGGTTAATTCTGCTTTCCTTGCTTATCAGTTTGTTGTTTATTTCATTCACTGTGTTCTTTATTGCTGTTATCTTAGCTATCAACTCCTTCAGTCTTGACTCTTGACTCTCCTCATTTCTACGTATTCTCTCTATTAATATCTTGATATCTGGGTTTGTGGTTTGAGATTAGTCATTCTGGGGGTTCTTCATTATTTGCATTCTGAAGTCTGTTTTCTCAGTGACTGACCTCCCAGGGGTCTGTGTGAGACTCATATTCTTCCTTTGGTTGTTTTTGTGTACGGTCCCCCCCCCCCTTTTTTTAACCTCTTCTTTAATTCTGCTGTTCAGTGATAGGGGTTAGCTTTTATTTCTGTTTGCTCAATCTCCTATTCTTCCTTATATAGAGCCTCTGATTTTGCTTAATTTTGAAACTGGACTGGGGGTGGGGGCCTGTGTTTTTTGCAGTTTTGAGATTTAATTAAGGGGGAACCTGTGATTCAGAAGCTATCTGCAGACCCCAGTATCTGCTGCCAGGTTTGTGGGCCCCTTGGAATCCACTTCCTGTTGCATTACAATCTGTCCATGCAGTGAGGGTGTCTATTTGCCCCCGAAAGCAAAATGAGATAAGGAAAGGGAAAAGATTAGAAAAGGAAAAAGAAAGATGAGAAGAAGAAGTGTAGAGAGATAGGAAGAAAGAAAAGGAAAACAAGTAGGCATACCAACTAATGAATAAACAGGAAGACAAACAAAGACAGAAAAAACAAAAAACAAAAGACAGAAAACACAAACAAAGACAAAAAAACAAAAAAGACAAAAACATACAGGCAGTCATACAAACAAACAAATTTCCCCTCAAAATTCTCATACATTAGCAGAAAATCTAAAAAACACCTACAACATTAAAATAACAGAAACAAAGTAATATAAAAACATAAACAACAACAAAAAGAAAGAGAGAAGAAAAAAGACTAAAACTAAAACAAAAAACAAACAAGATTTTTAAAAAAACTCACTCTGTGGCCATTTCGGTGACTCCATGTTCCTTTTAGGCCGCTACCTTAGGAAGTGGCTCTGGTCTCTACATCCTCTCCTCTGTTCTCAGCATAGGCTGAGAGGGTTGCTGTCAGCATGGGTCAGCTGCCCCATGGACTACTATGGGAGGTGGATGAATCAGATCCAGATTCACCCTACTCACTGCTGCTGTTGTCAGGTCTCCCACTGAGATCTGATGTGTCTGTGCCTGTTCCAGCATAAGCGAGGGCCATCTGTCTCTCCAAGTCTGATAAGAAGATAGCTTATAGGTCTCAAGATGGAGGCTGGGCAGAGCTGGGCAAGGAAATGCAAGTCTTTGTTTGATCTTGGAACTGAAAAGATGGCGCCTGTGGGGATCTTGTCACCAGAATTGGAGCTTTATTCCAGATTTCCATGACCTGCCTTCCCCACAGTTCCTTCTGCTTGTATTTGGTCTGCTACTGTAGGTGATGTCATAGGCTGGGTGCCATGTGGTGAGGGGTGATTGTTCTCTGCTGCTTTCTCTCAAGAGAGCCCCAAGAACAGCAGATGATTCTGCATGCCTAGGTCTCCAATCTCAGGGTGGTGGTGGGATGCAGTCATCTCTGGAGGAGAGCCCCAGGTGCCTGAATCTGCAACCCCTCAGATGGACTTTCACTCACACACTGGCACACACACACTCATGTACAGAGTCGTTATGGACACTCACTTTTGCGGAGACTCTCATAGTCTGACTTGTTCCATCGCCAGCCATCTTGCCTGGAATCTCCTAATTTTTTTAAAAGTAGAGCAATAATATTGATATAATATGACTGTCCAAATAATTCAGACCTGAATCATTATCCTACAAAATCTGAATATTTAAATTAAAGTATTTTTTTTACTTCAATTATCTGTGTGATTGCATTGCTGCTTCAGTTTTCTATAAGTATTAGCTCCATGACTGTTTAACATGGTACCCAGTCAGCCACTCATTTGATTTCCCAGGGCTTACCGATCATGGCTAAGTTGCAACCTAGAAGCACAAAACTTACAAAAACTTGATGTAGAAATGAACTTAGAAGAATATTACTAACTGAGTCCTGGAGGGTGAAAAAGAATGCATCCTTAGTTTCATTTGATCATTTTGCTTCTCTTAGTCAGTCTTTTTACAGACAAAAGGATCTTATTTCAATGTCATAATTTTAAGCAAAATACAGAGCCATAATTGTGATATGATCATTAGAATGGGTCTAAACTAGCTTTAAATGCAGGATTATATGTAGGCATAGCTATGGAACACATGACATTTCTTATGCTTTGATCATATATACCACAATGCTTAAGAATGTTTAAGCATAAGACACATGACTAATGAAGACATAATCTTTATTCTGAATTCTATTCTATTGAGAAAAAAGAAAAGATATAAAACATGGTGAGGGGCATTGGGAATATGGGACAAGACTGCAGTCTAGTGTTAAATGTCAGGACAGACTTTATTAGTTCAGGAATTGGGCAAAGCATTAACATAGCTGTAGAAATAATAATTACAGTTATAATAACTAATATTGAGACCAAGAATAGAGCAGTGAGATTGTTCGTAGACTAGAAAGTAAGGGAAAGTTTCCCTAAATAATTGACATTTAAGCTTGAAGGATAAGACCTGAGATGATCTTGAGTTTTATCATTTAGCACTCTGGTCTTCCACTCCTACTGCACTACTTTGGGGACATTAATTAATGGCTACTGAAAATATCATCTGAATTCTTGCTGCTTCAGAGAAGTAAGCATTACAGTTTTGGATCAGCAATGCAAAAGGAAATAAAAGGAAATTCCAATGCAGTTCCCCAAAGGTCATTTAATAGAGTCTGGACAAATTTGAGGCTTGGATTTGTGTTAGATTATTGCCAGGGAAATGTGGGAGAAGTTTTCTGCTTGCCAGTTAAAGGCTGTTTTATCTCTGTTCTCGTTGGGCTGACATTAAGGGAGGAAGGATTTGTAGGCACTACATAGGTTCCCAAGGGGAAAGTCAAGATGGAAGGATGGTAGTGAATTAAACAAATCACTAGTAGTGTGAATCATGCTCTTCTCTGGAACTTTGGCTTTTATCAGCTGGATTCTAATGATGAGGCAGATCATCATTCCATCTTTGCGGTTACCCGTTCTCATTCTCAAACTACCCCACCATAGTTAAGCTGTTTAAAGAATAGATACTGAGCCAAATTCTACATTATGCATGTATCCATTTCCTTGAAGGTAATGGGCAGGACTGGGAGAATTAATGGTGGACTTACAAGGTTGTGGGTTCCATGTATAAATAAAACCTTTGGAAATAAGACAACACATCAACAAAGAGATACAGTTTTCTATACACATAAGTGAGGAAACCATTTAGAATACATGCAGTAAAAGGCACAGGAAGTGTTTACAGGAATCGAATGCAGAAGTTCTCATGAGTAAGAGCATCAAAATAAAAACAGAGATTGGAGAACACCAGCAAAGGGTCCACGTAGAAGAAGAAGACTCTTTAACCCCCACCACAAACAGTTTGATATCAAATGCTTTTTTTTCTTCTTTTCTTCCTTCTATTATTCTTTTCTTCTCACTCTCCATCTAATCTTTTTCTTTTTTTTTCTGGTAGGAGAGAGAAAAAGTTGGAAAAATATGAGCTGATTTTGGTGGATTAGGTGGAGGAGACTGGGGACATCAAAATAGGGTGACATTGGCAGGTACCTAACAAGTCTGCATTCCAGTCAGGAAGCTGGCAACCTATAGAAACTACAGGAGAGAGAGCAGACTCATTCCAGCCAGCCTAGGTAATACTGCAAAACCAAGTTCCTTCTGAGCCTCGAATACGTTCTTTTCTGAATCCCTCTTCTATACCCTGTGTCCTCTTTTATAACTTCGTATACCCAGCACACTTTCTAGTTTGAGTAATAGGTCTCTATTCACTAGCTGTCTGAAATTGAATATGTTATTTATTCCTCTGTATTTCTCTTTCTCATTTGTAAGTTGTGATATAATAGTTTCTAAGCAATAGAGCTATGAAAATTAAATAATCTAACTAATGTTTTGCATGGTACTAAATGCTTCAAAAATATTAACTTATATTTGTAGTACTATTATTATTGTTTGTGTTGCATTTTAATTATGTGAAATTCAAAGCATTCATATAACTGTGTATGAAGCATAAAATGAGGTTTTGGGGATTTTGAAAATAGAGGAATGATCAAGACACAATCTCTAACTTCACAAATATTTTAAATAACATAAGAATGTTTGACAAAATGTAATAATTGCTTTAAGAGATATTGTGTTTCCCTGTAGTGTACAGAACTCCTTGAGAATGGAGTTTATGCCAATTTATCTTTACTTAGAACATAACACACAACCTGTTACTCAGCAGTCTTTTAATGATGGTTCAAAATTAACTAAAAGTTGACATCACTCTCCTTTGTAATGTCCCATGTTTTATAAGTGACCTTTTCATATCTTACTCCCTTACCCCACATTCAGAACTCTCATTTATTAATAATGAGCTTATAAATAATGAACTCATATTATTCATTGCTACTAAGGTACAAGAACTAATAGAATTGACCATTGCTAGATCATTGCGGTCATTCCCTTACTAGATTCTGGTGTGGCCATGTGCTTTTTGAGCTATGGTTTTTGCCATTCTTCCTGGTTTTGGCCTCCTTCTCTACCTTGGAAAAGTGAATCTCTTCTTTTTTCCCTCTTTCTCTTTCTAAATTACTTTTTAAATAAACTATATTTTCTAATCTAAAAAACAAACAAAAAAAAAACAACAAAAAAGAGGCTGGGCTTGATGGCTCAGCCTGTAATCCCAGCACTTTGGGAGACCAAGATGAGTGGATTGCCTGAGCCTGCAGGTTTGTGACCAGCCTGGGCAACTTGGTGAGACCTCGTCTCTACAATAAATAATAAAAAAAAATTAGCTGGGTGTGGTAGCGAGCGCCTGTAGTTCTGGCTACTTGGAAGGCTGAGGCGGAAGGATCACCTGAGCTCAGCAGGTCGACGCTGGAGTGGCTATGAACTTTCCACTGCATTCCAGCCTGGACAATAGAGTGAGACTCCAACTCAAAAAAAAAAAAAAAAAAGCTACTAGAATTAATCTTTTTGGAAAATATAGATGTCTAAATCCAATTCATTCCTGAAAATATGTTCACAGAGTAGGAATTCATATGCCATTGTTTTAGATGGGAAAATATCAATGTATTAAAAATACTAAAACATTCAAATCTTTATATAACAATTTTTCATGCATTTCTGCATAATCTATAACATTTTAAGAGATGATTACCAAAATTATTTAATACTTTATACACTCATTAATAGGTATGTTTTTGTGTAATAGGCAGTGATACTATACAGCATGTTTTATTCAACACTACAATATGATAGTAATAAATATAATTAAATAATTTAATCATCATTTCAAGTTCACTTTTTATTTTCTGCTTTAAAAAAACATTTCTGTCTTTCTTAAGATCACTTAATTTGTTTCTACTACCTTGGTGAGTACTTTATCTCTGCTATGCCCTGATCCTTTCTGCTACTGAGAATATCTGCTGTTGACAATCAGAATGCGTCTTTTAAAGTGAATTTCTAAAGGTCACAGGGGACTGCCTCTCACAAGGCTATTCCCCTCTTAACCTTTGTCCAGTCACTGGCTGATGTGGGGATAAAAAAGCCAGGACAACTTGCTTCAATTTGAGACAACTCTGAAGGCTTATCCCACCTCATACTTTCTTCCAGGCATATCTTCTGAGAATACTCAGCAAGACACCTCTGCATGAAATTCTCTGTTTCAGATGCTGTATCTAAAATACCCAATCAAAAACTTTGGTACCAGGAATGGTTCTGGGGAGCATATCTCAAGATAAGATTTTTGAGATGCATTTTCTGTTGTTGGCAGTGTTTAACAATATGTAATAAAGAGGCATTATTATCTCTCTGAATGGCAATATTGGAGTAGCAACTGAGAATAGGGGCTGCAACAGAGCTATAGGGATGGTTAATAGAGCAAAATGTTCCTAGAGGAATGATAAAGGGACAGCCAAAAATACATTTTCTTAATCTGCTCACTTGAAAGAAATCAAGAATGGGTTATTAGAAGGTTGAAGGCAAGCAGAGAAACCTATATGGAGAGGTGGATCTAGTGCACTGAGGGTCTACATAAAGACCCAAGCTGAGGTCTATCAGACAGTCACCTGCAGTGGACAATTCTAAGCCCCAGGCATCCTTAGAAGTGGTCCAGGCATGAGATAGGGAGAGTGCTTTTGGAGATGGAAGGGGTGAGTGAAAATGATAGCTTTTCTTCTCTACATACCTCATGAAGCCTCTGAAGTCTCAGCCAAGGATGAGACAGCCCAGGCCCTCCTCCCAGCCCTGATCCCATATTGACTGGGTGCAGAGGGATGTCCTAAATACAGACAGAGGCACATGGAATCCGAGGAACCCTACATGGTGGCTGCCAACCCTTCCATAGAGACACTCAATGAGAAGCACTCTGTGGGGGTGATCTGTGCTGCATGGGTGTTCCCCCTCCTTCCCTCCTCAGTACCCAGCAGGGGTGTTGTGGCCGCTTTGGGGAAGTTCCTCTGGAACTGGCAGGGCTTCAGACTGGCTTGCCACCAAGTAGCCACCATTGTTGTCATAGCCCCTCCTACAAAACAGGGTGGAATCTAAAAGACAGGGTACATCTACACATTCCTGTGGTAACCTCACGCTCCTGGGGACAGAGATACAAATAAAAACCCAACTGCTTCCCTTCTACTTTGGATGAAAGGGGAGGAGGCCACTCCAAACCCCAAGAGCACCTGAGCCATATTACAGCTTCAGGATCCCATTTGGCTGCCTTCAATCCTGCTGAAAAATGCAATCTGGGGAGGGACCTGCCATAACTCCAGTTAGGGCCCCTGTTACCTGTACCAGAAGAAGGAAAAAAGCCTCTGAAATAGAGTAAAGTGCTTGCCCACTTCCTGCCACACTGCACTGGTGAGCAGTTCCAGATGGTTTCCCCCTAGTTCACCACCCTACCAACCACTTCAACAGTAGAAAACATATCTAATAAAAATTAAAAATAAATAAAAAAGAAGAATGTGCCCTCATTAATGAGAAAGAAACAGTGAAAAAACTGGCAATCTCCCAAATCATCACAAGTTGGTACCCACAAAAGACTTCCCAGATCCCAAGCAATGGAATCCATTCAGAATGATCTGTTACTGATGACAAATATAGCATTCAGACAATGGATGCCAAAGATATTTAACAAGATCCAAGAAAAAGTGGACACACAGATCATCCAAGCCATGAAAACAGTGAAGGAAGTGAAAGCTGAGCTGGCCATTTTAAGGAAGGACCAAATTGAACTTCTGGAAATGAAAACTTCTCTCCTGAAATTTCAAAACACCATAGCAAGTCTGAACAGTAGAATCAACTGGAGAGGAAAGACTCAGAGCTGGAGGACTGGACTATTAAACTAACATAGTCCCCCCACCCCCGCCAAAGTTGGGGAGGGGAGAAAGAGAGAGAGAGGAGAGAAATGACATAAAAGAATGAACAAAGCTTATGAGAGGTTTGGGATTATGTAAAGAGACCAAATCTGTGGTTGATTGATAATCCTGAGAGAGAAGAGAAACAGAAAACTCCCTGGAACAAGTCTCTGAGATATCCAAGGAAATTTTCCCTATGAGAGGTAGCCACACAAAAGCAAAAGATTCAGAGAATTCCTGTGAGAAGTATTCCTACAAGAGAAGACCACCTCCAAGGCACATAATAATCTGTCTTACTGAAGTGAACTTGAAAGAAAAAAATCCTAAAGGCAGCTAGAGAGAAGGGACAGATCACCTATCAAGGAAGACCCATGAGAACTGCAGCAGACCCCTCAGCAGAAACTTTACAAACCAGAAGGGATTGGGGTCCCACCTTTCATATGCTTAAAGAAAAGCAACTTCAGCCAAGAATTTCCTACCCCACCAAGGTAGGCTTCATTATGAATGAAGGAGAATTCAAATATTTTCCAGATATCCAGTCCATAAGAGAACATGCCATCTCTCAATGAGCCCTTCAGGAGATGCTCAAGAAAGTTCTAACCATAGAAACAAAAGAATGGTTCCACCCATCACAAAAGCATAGTTAAGCACAGAGTTTACAGACTACACAAATCAATCACAAAATCTAAAAACTAAAACAGCATCTTAAAAACAGTATAAAAGGAACAAACTCCCACGTATCAATAATTAACTTAAACATAAACAGACTGAATGTACCACTCAAAAGGCACAGAGTGGCAAGTTGAATAAAGAAGCATGAACCATTCTTCTACTGTCTTCAGGAAATTCTTCTTACTGCAAATGACATGCACAGGCTCAAAATAAAGAACTGGAGAAAGATTTTCTAGAAAAATGGAAGAAAAAAAAACTGGAGTAGCTATTCTTATATCAGACAAAAACAGACTTTAAACCAATAAAAGTTTAAAAAAGACACTGAAGGATGCTATATAATAATAAAAGAATTAATCCTCCAGTATAAACTATC
Source organism: Tarsius wallacei (assembly GCA_963574415.1). Lineage (NCBI taxonomy): Eukaryota > Metazoa > Chordata > Mammalia > Primates > Tarsiidae > Tarsius > Tarsius wallacei. The sequence goes on along the minus strand of CAUYQG010033393.1, from coordinate 5,522 downwards.
CATCTTGAATATATACACATCCAAACTAGGAACATTCAGATTTATAAAACAATTGCTAATTAAACTAAAAGAGAACACAGCCATAAAATTATAGTTGGAGTCTTTAATATCCCGCTAACTGAGGCAAAACATGAATAAAGAAATCTAGAAACTTAACTCTCAACCAATTGAATCTAATAGTCATCTACAGAACACCTCACCCAACAACCACAGTGTATATATTCTTCTTATCAACAAATGGAACATACTTCAAGATTCACTACAAACTAGGACAAAATCAAGTGTGAACAAATGTCAAAAGATTGAAATCATACCAAGCATCTTCTCAGACATTTCAGTGGGATAAAAATAAATATCACCAACAGGAATTCCTCAAAACATGATGAATATGTGGAAATTAAACAACAATGCTTCTGAATGATTTTGGGGTTAACACAGAAATCAAGGCAGAAATAAAAAGGTTTTTTTAAAAAAATTAAACAAATGGAAAAAAAAAAAGACACAACACACCAAAACCTCTAGGTTATCATGAATGAGATGCTAAGAGGGAGTTTTCTAATATTGCACACCCATATCAGGAAAATAGACAGATCTCAAGTAAACTGCTTGATGTTGCACCCAAGGGATCTGGAAAGATAAGAACTATCCAGTCCCAGAATTAGAGGAAAAATAGAAATCATTAAAATAAAGTCATAGCTAAATGAAATAGAGATTTTCACAGCTAAATGAAATAGAGATTTTAAAAAATTTTAAAAAATCATACAAAGATCAATGAGAAAAAATCTGGTTCTTTGAAAGAATAAATAAGATTGACAGATTTCTGGCCAGATTAACAGAGAGAGAGAGACAGAGACAGAGACAGGGAGAGGAAGAGAGAAAGGAGAAAGAGAGAGGGAGAAAGCAAAAGAAGTGTTCAGCAAAAAGAACAAAGCTGGGGCATTATGCTTCCAGATTTCAAACTTTACTTCAAGGTTATAGTAGCCAAGACAACATGGTACTGGTACAGGAATAGACATACAGACCAATAGACCATGACAGAGAATCCAAAGATAAAACCACAGATCTTCAACCAACTCATCTTCAACAAGGCTGATGAAAACAAACACTGGGGAAAGGAAACCATGTTTAGCAATTGATGCTGGGAAAACTGGCTAGCCACATGCAGAAGACTCAGATTGGACTCTTACCTGACACTGTATACAAAAATTAACTCAAAATGAATCAATAGCTTAAATGTGAAGCCTCAAACTATAATAATCTTAGAAGACAACTTAGGGAGCACCTTCCTGGACATCAGAGTAGGCAAAGAATTCATGACTAAGTCCTCAAAAGCAAATGTAGCAAAATCTAAAATTGACAAGTGATACCTTATCAATCTAAAAAGTTTTTGCACAGCAAAAGAAACCAACCATCAAGATAGTAAAGAGGCAACTCATAGAATGGGAAAAAGTAAAAAGGCTTTTGCATCTGACAAAGGCCCAATATCCAGGATCTATGAAGAACTCAAATGAATTGACAGAAAAATAAAACCCTATTAAAAAGTAGGCAAAAGACACGAACAGATACTTCTCAAAGGAAGACATCCAAGCAGCCAACAAACATATGAAAAAATGCTTAGCTTCACTAATCAAAACTACAAGATACCCCTTCACACCAGTCAGGATGGCTATCATTAAAAAGTTATAAAAACAAAAAACAGGTGTTGAAGCTGCAGAGAATAAGGAAAGCTTCTACACTGTTGGTAGGAACATCAGCTAGTTCTACCTTTGTGGAAAGCAGTGTGTCATTTTCTCAAAGAATTAAAAATTTGAGCTACTGTGACCTAGAAATTCCATTTCTTGGAATATATCCAGAGGAACGCAGATTGTTCTACTAAAAAGATGCCAACACACCTATGTTTGTTGAAGTACTAGCAAATAGCAATAACATGGAACCAACCCAGATGTCCATCAAAACTGTACTGGATAAAGAAGATGTGGTACATATACATGATGGAATACTATGCAGCCATAATGGATAACAAAATCATGTCCTTTGAAGCAACATGGATGCAGCTGGAGGCCATCATTCTAAGTGGACAAAGGCAGAAACAAAAAATAATATTTTATATTCTCACTCAAAAGTGGACTTTAAATATTGGGCATGCAAGTGCAAAGGCAGGAACAACAGATGCTGGGCATTGATAAATGAGTGAGGAGGGAGGGGTGTTAAGAGGCACATAACCACCCACTGGTACCATGTCCACTTCTAGGGGGAGAGAGGGCTCTCTAGAAGGCCAGATCTCACCTGCCTACAGTTTACTTATGTAGTAATTCCTCACATGTACCCCATTACTCTAAATAAATAAATAAATAAAATAAAATGAAGACTGAAGGCAATAACCTCAACAAAAATTCCCTTGCCAAGTTTGGTGGCTATTTTTATAAATCAACTTGCCTGGGTCACAGGGTGTACAGAATTCTTGGTAAGCATCATTGTGTGTGTATGTGTGTGTGTGTGTGTGTGTGTGTGTGTGTGTGTGAGTCTTTCTGTAATGATATTAACATTTGAATATGTAGACTGAGTAGATTTATCTTCCCTATATATGGAGGGCTCCAAAAATGTATACACATTTTAAGAAAGGAAAAGTATATACAAATAACAAAAGATAAATACAAGTCATGTTTGACTTCTGCAATTACAAGAGGTGCTCAAAGTGGTTACCATCAGCATCCAGACACTTCTGAAAAAGTACTGTGAAAAGTAATACATAGACAACATCTCTTAAAATGTGTATACATTTATTTGGCACCCCTGGGTAGGTGGACATCAAATAGTCCACACAGTCTGTTGAAGGTGTAAACAAAACAAAAAGGCAGAGTAAGGGAAAATTCACTCATTCTTCCTGACTGTCTTTGAGCTGGGACATTGGATCTTCTCCTGCCTTCAGACTCAGACTTGAATTGGAACTTACATCATCAGTTCTCCTACTTCATAAACCTTCAAATTCCTAACTGGAACTACACTATTGGCTCTCCTGGGTTTCTAAATTGCTGATTGCAGATCTTGGAACTTCTTAGTCTCTGTAACTACGTGAGTCAATTTATTATAATCTCTATCTCATTCTCTCAGTTCTATTTCTCTGAAGAACACTGACTAATACAGACTTTGATAATGGCAGTAGGGCAATAGTTCTAAAGGAAAAAAATATTAAGTGTGAGTGTTCTGAATTGGTTCTGGGGTTCTTGAAGTTGGCTTTTTAATCTGATTAGATTTAAAGTTGTTGAAAAAAAAATAAACAAAAGCAGGGAGTGGAGGAGCTCAGTGGAGTAGTTTCAGCTACTCAGGAGGTTGAGGTGGAAGGATTGCCTGAGCCTAGGAGGCTGAGGCTTCAGTGAGCCATGAGTGCTACTACACTTCAACCTGGAGAGCCACGTGAGATCCTGACTCAAAAAAGAAAGTTACTAATGACTTTATTTCCAATATTCAAGTGAGCACCGATAGTCTATGGTATAATCTGACAATAGAGATATCTCCATTGGGTACCCATAATGGAGGAGCTGGGTGACTGGATTTATCTTTAGGTTTCAGATCCCTCTACCTGAAATGCAGCCATTGAAAATTAATGATGAATGTAATTTTCATTGCTGCATTACTGTCATCTGTCAGAGAGGAATTCTAAATGGTATTGTGCATTCAGACCACAACAAATAGAAAGGGTGCTGCATTTTTATCAGGATTATTATATAGGAGTTTGTGCAGTAATATAGACCTTGAAGTTGAATGTTGATTTGGAAACAGGAATGAAGGGTGGGGCCTAAATATTTCAAAAGATAGACTGATAGGATGTGGCCATTTTGTTAGGTATAGAGAAAAGTAAGAATCAGGAATGTCATATCATTGGTTAAAATGGAGCAATTGGAAAGGATTGCTTACTGTAACATGGTCTGATAAGTACAAGACTGAAATATATGTGCAGGAGCCCTATTATCCTCTCTGTCTGCCCATTAATTGTTGAAATTAGCACAAGTTTGCTTCTCTGTTTCATTTCTCATTCTCCATTCTCCTTAAGATATTCCTATAGCAGCCTGTGGTTTCAACTTTTCTCTTTTTATATTCATATGATTTCCAAATCCATATATTTAATTCTAACTTTACCCTGAATGCTGGAACTATCTTCACAACTACCACTCTGTATATATTTACCAGCAAGCAACTTACCTATTTGACACATCTGAACTTAGTATTTTGTCTTCAAATGAATCCTTCCTGCAACCCCTGGGTAAATAACAGGACTTTCTCCAGTTGTCCAGGCCAGATAATTACAGATTCCAGTTCTCTAACATTCCATGCACTTTTAGTTTTTCCTTTTGGAGCTTTAACAAACATGAAGAGCCTTCCCTGCTATATACATGAACACCTCCCCCCCGCCGCCGCAACACACACACAGTTTTAGTATATTTCAAGTACTTTTATGCCCCCATTTAAAAAATTATAAAGGCACATGTGGTACAATTTGCTCAGTGGCTTTCTTTGTATATATTTCTGATAATTGGCATACTTTCCTTCCCTCTCTAATTATGCAAAAACTGCGTAAGAATTATTTCAATTTCTTGTACATTTTTATCTTAAATAAAACTGGCCACATGCCATCACATTGTACTGCGGGGAAGAAAATATCCATATTTATATTCCATTTTCTGATTACTTTATTAAAGTTATTGATAGACTCATCCTAGACACAGTCTCAGCTCTATATAACTTTCTTGAGTTGCCCTTTTTAGATTTCTTACATTAGCAACTAACCATTGATGACCACTGTATAAAAATGATATTACAGCAAATTCCATTAACTGGTTTTCTGGTTTTAAAGTAAATCACAAGAGACTCTTGGGATAAAATCAGAAATCTATCTAATGCTGTGCTGAGTAGTATGACAGGTTGAGTGTCCTTATCCAAAATGCATGGGACCAGAAGCATTTTTGATTTTGGAAGTTTGCTTTATGGTTACCCAGCTGAGCATTTCAAATTTTAAAATCTGAAATCCAAAATACTCCAACGATTATTTTCTTTGATGGTAATGCAAATGCTAAAAAAGTTTCAGATTTTGGTGCATTTTGGATTTTCAAATTAGGAATACTCCACCTATACAAATATTGTTTCTATGCTCTTATATTCAGGTATTTCTACATAAATATAAATTAAATTGAACCAACATATCTTGTTCTTTAAATTGCCAGTGGATTTATCATAAATATATTTATTATTTTTCATAAATATATTTATCTTTTAAAAGTATTGGTAAGCCGGGCTCGGTGGCTCAGCCTGTAATCCCGCGCCTTTGGGAGGCTGAGGTGAGTGGATTGCCTGAGCCCGCGGGTTCGAGACCCGCTTGGGCAAGTGAGACCTCATCTCTACAATAAAATCAAAAAATTAGCCGGGCGTGGTAGCATGCGCCTGTAGTTCCAGCTACTTGGAAGGCTGAGGCGGAAGGATCGCCGGAGCCCAGCAGGTCGAGGCTGCGGTGGCCGGGAGCGGCCACT